>NW_024121654.1:6293820-6330544 GCF_016745375.1 Pimephales promelas
ACATAAGTTGCTAACACATTGCTATATAAGGACTAGAACGGTTTTGTAAAGCATTTACACAACTTTGTAGTTGTAGTCATTAGTTAGCAGCTTGTTAGCTGTGTAATTTCAATTGACATGAACATTTCTTAAATGCTAAACCTTTTTACTGTAAATACCAGTACTTGATCCTGGTTAATTATACTGATGTCACTTGATTTTATAATATATTAAAAGTTTTGTGTTGCAGTTTATTTTCGTTGAATTCTGTGGAAAACCGCCTTTGCACACATAGTTTACAAATTGTTGTGTAAGTCAAACGGGACATGGTACAAGCCTATCAGGAATGCAGAAGGAGCACCTGAGATATGGAAAGATATGGCTTCAAACAAGCAGTTTTGTCCACTGTTGCGAAACAGCGGAAGGATGGACAAAAAGCAAGTACATTCACATCCAATGTGGGTGTGTGTAATTAGTGACGCACTGTCACTCAAGTTCAAAGATTAGGTGTCTGTTTATCCTGCCTTGACTGTCTACTCATGTCTTCCCTGACTCCACAATGCCTTGTAAATAGTGTAAAGAGTTTTGTGTTTGAAGTAACTTGATAAGGTGTGTGTGCACTGTTGAGTCAAACAACCTTACACAATTATGTAAAAATGCTGTGTAAATATGAATACCAGTCAGTAAAATCTTACTTTTCCAGCACTGTTATCTAAAAGTGCAGTTTACTTTTGGATAAGTTATAGTTTAGATAATGCAGGTCTATAGTAATTCAATAATCATAAATGCATATTTATAATGATTAAAAAAACTTTAAAACGCATTTTATGTTAACTATATAACTGAACCTTTTTTCATCATTTTGCACATGACTGAACGTTTGAAAAATGCAGTGTTTTCGCATGCACACACAAACGTAGCCCTCTGGCCTCCTAAAGCAGACCATGGGCAGGTTAAATCTTGCAGAGGGAGTGTTTGTGGCCTTTACACTACTTTAAATGATTTTGGAAAAGCTGTAATTTTTGACCATGCAACTGTTTAAGCTCACTCATTCAACTGTAATCCAAACTGACAAGTTTGTCTGAAAACCGTATCAAAAACAAAGATATGACTGTCCTATGAGTTTTTGGAATTTGTCTCTGTTGAGATAATTATGAATTACGAAATACTCTTCAAAGAGTGTTGCAATTTAGCCGTTCTTTCTGTTCAAATGATTCATGAGTCAGCCTTACAGTTAAAAATGATACCATTCTTCATTGGTAATACACCTACACACAAATAAGTTACTTTTATGCAGCATGGATGAACTGTAACTTTTCTAATGGCAAGATTTCTCAGCTCAGTTTGGACTTTCATCTAGGTTAGGTTTTTACCTGGCACAAATATGAGTCACATGTCACAAGGCTATCAGAAAGGGCTTTATTACCATAACCTCTATTACCATAAATGGTTGTTGTCCGCAGCAGTCATTTTCTATGCTGCAAAATCTTGTTGGGACATTGTTTTGAATTCTGTCCGCCACATAAACATAAAGACATATCCAATACTGTAATTGGTTGGTAATAGAGCAAAAACGGGAACACCAAGAAAGCACATTGACAAGTGTACAGTATAATGAAGGCAGGTTCTATTTGCTATGTGTTCTTAGGACAAGTTTATTTCTATGTGTCAGGTGTTGAAAACCTGGATCAAAACCTTTCATCAAAGTTACATGAATTTTGAACAAAAGCCTACCTGTTTTTGATCCCCTTCAAATTTTGACTATAGCCATACTGTGATTTTTGGGTCAGCCTTCAAGGTAAATGAAACTTAAACAAATAGCCCAGCAAACACAGACCGTTCCCCTAATGATGCTCCCATAAGGTTATTTTTTGGGAACCGAACAAGAATGTTATAGGAACGTTCCATGTAGGTTATTTTAGGTTCCATTTTTATAACGTAAGGAGAATGTTCCGGGAACGTTCCCTTAACCTTAAAGGAAAGTTCTAAGAACGTTCTGGGAACCAAAAACTAACATTCCCAGAACCTAAGGCTACATAAGTAAATAAATGGAATATAAATTCAATATATAGCCTAAAAATGCAGTAGGCTATAAGTATTAAAATACAATAAATATAAAATTTTTCAAATAAAATGGAATAAAAACACCTTACAAATCAGACTTGATGAACATTTTTACTATTTCCAGCTGCTGTCCCTTTTAATAATTTGATTTTTAACTTGATTTTGACGCATAAACCTAGCCTATATTATTATAGGCTGCTTATATCCAAAACCAAGCAGTGGAAATGTTTATTTTGTGATGTTATATTATCCAACATGATTGGTCAGTCTTTTCCATCGCTCATTTTATCCATTTCCCTTCCCCCATTACAAAATCAAAACATGACAACATGTGCAACGTCTGTGTCACGTGCAAGAAGCTGCAGAGACACAGCGCTCGGGATAAATCGGCGAGTGATCGACAGCGTCACGAACCAATCATCTTGGGAATTCCGGGTAGCAACACAATAAATACAAATACGATGGCCAATCACAATCGACGGGAGGCGTGTCTTACACTCCGCTTTTCTGACTGTTTACTTCCGTCAATATTCTAAGAAAAGCAGAAAATTATCCCCATAACAAAGGAATCACTGTAAGTAAAGTTAAATATACGTTCGTTATCGATGCAAAGACATGACTTTGCGCCTAGAACAACAATAGAGGTAGAGATTTAAGCTGTCTTTAGTGTTTTGTCGACGTTTAGAAAGATAAGGTTCTTGGCAGGCTTTGTATTTGAGAAAATTTGTTGACAGTAACGTAGGCTAGTTGGTACAGAAGCCAGAGTTTAAATGCAATTCAAAAAAATAATAATGTTTGTTTTTTCAAAGATAATGTTTTACATCAAGATTGTGAAGTAAGTCTTTTAAGCTTTGAATGACTGTTATTGTGTGTTGTCAGATCAGTTCACAAGAGTCTCTTGTATTCAGGTTTTTGGAGCAGGTGGAAGAAGATGCCTTTCTTGGGCCAAGACTGGAGATCACCAGGCTGGAGCTGGATCAAAACTGAGGATGGCTGGAAACGCTTTGAATATTTCAGCCAAAACTTGGGAGATAACATCAATGAACTTGGCTTGGAAGAGTAAGAAATGCTATGAAATATATCTATAGGCTATAATGTGGAGTGATTGTTGGATCTTGAACTAGGGGTGATAGTTTTGGGGTTCAAACCTGCAAACTTTCACCTTAAAGCACCCCAGAGCTTTAACCACAAGGCTACACCACCCAAAGAAAGCATTGAGGAACAAACTAAAAAGGAAGTGTGTATGTGTGTCATGTGTGGGAAGTCAGGTATCCGTGTTTAGAAATGTGTTATTATTGTTACCGCCTGTGGTAATTGTCTGAAGTAGTGTAGAACAGACTGGTTTTGTGTGTATTCAGACACAAAATACTGACACGATCCTTAGTCTGACCGTGCTGTCATGGAAACCGACCTGAGGTTGGTCAGACTGAGGAACGTGGTTGTCTGGTTTCTGATATGTGGGGACCCAAGTAGTTGTTTGGATAGCTTTGGTGTGAATCTGCATCCTTTGTCTGTGGGTTAAATTTCACTAGACGATAGACCAAACACTCACTTGTGTAAGCTAAAATGTCTTCAGACCTTTAGGACTCGCCTCATTCACCAATACTTGGATTAATAATTAAAAAGAACTTACATTGGCATGTTTGTTTGCACTATTTAGATGCAGCTAGTACTCCTAGCTGCATCTAAATTGCAAAGTCTAATGGTCTAAATGCATGCTTGCCATCTGTTGATCACATGATATATAACTTTTTGTAGGTCGCTCTGAATAGGAGTCTCTGCAAGATGCCTTTAATGTAAACGTAATGCTTAAAGCTTATTTTGGGATTGTCGTGATTAACTTTACCTTATTAACTCTCCAGATTGGACAACGACAACAAGGAGAACGTCTACATGGGAGATGTCTGTGAAGTAGTTGCCAAGAAGAGAAAAAAGGACTTTTTCAACAACAACACTAAGTCACAGTGTAAATATTACATCATATTTAATTGCATCACACTTAATTACAACAGTTATTTCAAATTTTAAAGTGAGTTTCTTTGGAGAATATGCAATTGTGCAGTTTAGCAGTTGTTATACAAAAATGTACCATTTTGTCACCAAGTTGTTCCAAACTGTGTACGGTAGTAGCTAATGACTTCCATAGTAGGAAAAAAATACTATGGAAGTCAACTCTCTGGTTCCCAACATTCTTCAAAATTCGTACATGTTTGGAACAACAGTGAGTGAGTGATGATTTTCCAGGGCTGTGTAATAATTGCTGAATAGTACATATTTTTACATAATACTTAATTACTTCATACTTAATTATCACAACAATGATCTCAAATTTTGAAGGTGAGCTTTAGTTTTTCGGGTCATTATACAAAATACATGACCACAGAATGCTATATTGGACCAATCAGAATCAAGTTTTTCAGAGATCTGTGTAATTACAAATTTAAAAGTAGTATTTTTTCCACATCCCACCCACTTACAGATAAAGATAAAATAAACAGATATAAATAAAAACCTAAGCAATTAAAGGGATAGTTCACCCACAAATTTAAATTTTGTCATCATTTACTCACCCTTATGTTGTTCCAAACCTGTATGCATTTCTTCTGCTGAACACAAAAGAAGATATTTTGAAGAATGTTGGTACAGTTTTGATTTCCATTGTATTATTTGTCAGCACAGTGGAAGTCAATGGGAATCAAAACTGTACCAACATTCTTCAAAATATCTTGTTTTGTGTTCAACAGATGGAAGTCATACAAGTTTGTAAATTAAATGATTATGTAGTTTTTATTTTTGGGTGGACTATCCATTTAAGGATGTTACATATGGGTTACTGTAAATATATTTTATCCTTTTTCTTAGTTTTGTTCCAGGAGAGGTGGATCTACGTTCAGAAGGAGAGTACGAGAGAGGTGAGAGGAATTATGTCAAAGCATCAATGCATACAAGACTCAAAAAATGTAGCAAATAAACAACAAAAGTCACACAAATACATCAATGTTTATATTTTACTGTATATATATATATATATATATATATATATAGTTATATTATATATACTGTATATAACTGTATATATACAGTTTATATATATATATATATATATATATATATATATATATATATATATATAATTTTTTTTTTTTTTCCATTAGTCTTTTCCAATCTCTTTCAATGCGCACCGTGTGTTTGTTGTTCCAGAGACATGGGTACTGTACGCTTGGTGAGGCCTTCAATCGTCTGGACTTTTCCAGTGCCATTCAGGATGTGCGGCGATTCAACTATGTAGTCAAAGTAAGATGTTCTGATCTCTGCTGATATAGCTGATATATGTGCCACGGCACAAACTATCATCATTTGGTGGAAGGGCTTTTTGTACTGCTTCCCCAACTCTCTGGAATTATATTCCCCAAGACATCCGAGACCTCTCATCATTACATGAATTCAAAACTCACCTTAAAACGTATCTTTTCGCTACTTTTTTCTGCTGATTTCTATGTTTAGGTACCACTATCTCAATTTATATTTATTTTTTCTATGTCATGTTTCTATGTCTCAATTTATTGTATTGTTTCTATGTCATGTTGTTATGTGATGCTCATTTGTACTTAACTGTAAAGCGACCTTGAACTTTATAATAATAATAATAGCGCCTTTCAAACAGTTTTAAATATTGACGTTTATTGTTAAGTTAACTAAATTACCGGTAGTTTAATTTTCTTCTCAAAACTGGCATCTGTCCATTGACAATAATGTAGGAAATTAGTTTACGCTACTAATCGGAACCGGATGTGATAAAGGCCTATTTTCTCCCACTTCACCCTCTCTGTTTCCTTCCCTCTTAGCTTCTGCAGTTGATTGCCAAGTCCCAGCTGACGTCTTTGAGTGGAGCTGCTCAGAAAAACTATTTTAATGTCCTGGAGAAGATTGTGAGAAAAGGTGAGCTGGTCTTTCAGCTTTATTCACAGTCTCCTTTTTCTGTGGATGAACACTTTCAGGCAGAAGCCATACTGGCCTGAAATATGTGCATCTACAAAATGGTATTAAAAATGGCCAATGATTTGTTATTGGTTTGTTTGGCAGTTCTGGATGACCATCAGAACCCTCGACTGATCAAGGCGTTGCTACACGATCTAAGCTCCACCCTCTGCATCCTCATCCGAGAAGTTGGGAAGTCTGTGCTGGTCGGCAACATCAACATTTGGGTCTGCCGTTTAGAAACCATCTTAATCTGGCAACAGCAGCTCAACAATTTGCAAATTCCAAAGGTATCTATTTCACAGTCTTTATATGGGTTAGGGAAGTGCAAAAATCTTCTATTTGATCAAAAATAAATACATTAAAGAGACATTGTGTAGGAATTGCTGCCATCTAGCGGTTAAAATGTATTTTGCCTTCAAACCAATTGTGCTCTCCAGCGCCTCGCTTTTTCAAATGCGTGTTGCATCTACGGTAACCATTATGTACCAAAAAGCTATGACAGGATTGGCACTTCGTAGAGCGTTCCTTCGGGTGAACTGGTTTGTTATTTCAAACAAACAGCAACTTTTTTTTTTACGCTGTTCAGGAGTCCCGTGTCACTGTTGACAAGCAAGCGCTGCTCTGTGTCTCTTGGCTGTTGCCGTGGTGCTGAGGGTAATGATTGAGATGCAGTTCGACCAATTTTTGCGTTACGTACATGACCGACTGACCAATGGTGCGAGAAGGCGGGACCTAAAGCAATGCAATAACGCACATCAACCCGATCACGTTTATCGTTCATGTAAACAGTACATTCAGATTC
The DNA here is from genome assembly GCF_016745375.1 of Pimephales promelas. The sequence goes on from NW_024121654.1 coordinate 6,300,647, forward strand.
ATCAATTTGAATGAATTAAGTTAAATCAGGCAGCAATCTTAAAAATACGTTATTTACATAATTTAATTAGAAATATATATATATATTAAATTATATAAAGTATATTTAAAATTGCTAACTTTTAGGACCAAAGTGAACTGTTCAATCTGTTGTATTTCTTGTGGTTGTATTCCTTCTGTTTGTATTTACATACATAACGCTAAAAATGTTTCTTTGCAGCAAGTTTCTGGGACGACACTGAGCGACCTCCCTTTGCTCATGCAAAACAACATTTTGTACAAGTTTACTGATGCCTGTGACATCGTCAATCTGGGACAAGCCACACCAACTCTGCACATGCTCAGTGAGGACCGGCAACTGTGGAAAAAACTGTGCCAGTTTCATTTTGCTGAGAAACAGGTGAGGAATAAAAATCATTTTAATAATTTAATCATTAATAGTTATTTTCTTGAGTCACTCATAATTGGATGTTTAGTCAATTGGAAAATAATCATTCATTTTACCATCACAAGTAGTACTATATCAATTGTTTTTTTTTCAAGATGTCAAAGGTGGCCAGAATTGAAGTCTCACCCTGATATGAATGCCTGTTTAGGCACTTATGAATGAGGTTTTGTCTGAGATTCTTTTATATGAATCATTTTGGAGATTCAGAATGGCTGAAAATTGAGTAAGCAGCTTAATTTGAGCACAAGATGGCAGTACAGAGGCATCACCACATTGTGTGCCGCACAAGGCCTGACAAGTGAAGCCAAAGCATTTCGCCCCCTGGTGGATGGCTGCAGTATAGATATTAAACCCCAAGCCAAACAAACAAACATTTCCAAAATGGCTTTAGTCATTTTAGGCAGTTCACATCATTTGACGTATGTTCAAGTCTTCCTTTTTTCCTAGTAAGTTTGGATTTAGTCAGTTATTTGATGCTAAAAATGGGGTTTAGCATCATGATTGACAGCTGTGCTTGCGATTGAGTCTGCGGGAGTGGAGTATGTGCGGTGTCATGAGAAATCGCAATGTCTTGACTAATTATAATTTATAACCTATTTAACTATTGTATGATGTCTATTGCATTAAGTGCACAAACAACATGCTTGAAATATAGAAGGAATGAGATATAGAAGGATAAGGATGTTCTGTAAAAGTAATTTAATATTAATTGTACAAAATAATTGTAACGTGGTATAGTATATAAAACATTTTTAATACAGTAATTGTCATTCAATGTTCACACAAACATCATTAATTTGAAACATGTAATTGGGAACTACATTAGAAGCAAAAAAATACCTAAAAAATATAAGCTAAGCTAGCAGGCTCGAATCATTTCTCAAATAGAAGAATGAGAGATGCTTGATTTCACAACCTAGCTTCAGTTATATGCTAGTAAATGAACCATGTAGTTTAAAATACATTAATGGTCATTATAACGCATTTTAAGCGATATAGATCATAACGTGATTTTGCAGGAATTGTAATCAGGTGCTAAAAATACTACCCGATAAAGGAGACCCGATTTCTCACGACACCGGCTCCACCTCAGGATCACTCCTGCGCAGACTCGGCCTCCGAACGACGTGATCGGCAACGACGGTTACTGGGATATTTTGGCTTCAATTTTCTACAGTGAAAGGAAGCAGAGATGCACTCACAGTCTATGCATCACAGGCCTTTAAACCACTGGTGTGCGAGAGAGGTCTGTTTCCCAGCAGAAGTCATAGAGGTCTCTGTGTTTGTGTGTGTTCAGTTCTGCAGGCACTTGATTCTGTCAGAAAAGGGCCATGTGGACTGGAAGCTGATGTTTTTCACTCTTCAGAAATACTACCCTCAGAAAGAACAGTATGGAGACACTTTGCAGTTCTGCAGGCACTGTAGCATCCTCTTCTGGAACGTAAGAAATCCCTTTTAAATGTCAAATGTTCTGGTCTGTGAATAAACAGTAGGACATTCATCCGGATGATATTTAGATATAAGTGCTCTTCTCAAATGTTTCCCTTGTTGAAGTCCACTGTTGTGATCTTCTAGAACTTTGGGATCAGAAACCCATTATAGACAGACATATTAATAGATTAGCATCAGTTTGTTTAATTTAATAATTTAAAACATAAATAAATGTAATTAATTCAGTGTTAGAAATTTTCAGCTCAAGAAGCATTTCTTATTATTGGTTGAAAACAGTTTTTCTGCTTATTATTTTCCTGGAAAATTCAGTTTTTAGTAAATGTTTTTCAGCATTTTTTGATGAGTTTTATTTATTTATTTATTTGAAATATAAATCTTTTGTAAGATTTAGGGCTGGGTAACGATTAATCGCGATTAATCGAATCCAAAATAAAAGTTTGTGTTTACATATAATTGTAGATAATGTAAATTAACACACATGTATGTATTATATATTTAAGAAAAATGTGTTTCTAATATATAATATTTAATATAAATCATGTAAAAATATATTTCAAGTATATACATGCATATACAAAATAATTATACACACTACACACATTTTATTTTGGATACGATTAATCGCGATTAATCGTTGCCCAGCCCAATGTCTTTACTGTCACTTTTGATCAATTTAACGCATTCTTGCTGAATAACAGTATAAATATCTTAAAAAAAATACAAATAAAATCGTACCGAACTCCCAAAATCCCGAAACTTTTCAGCGGTTGTACAATTATGAATAGTTCGCCTAAAAATGACAACACACTAATAAATGGTGACAGATGTTGAAGTGTTATTTTGAACATACATATTTTCACTTCAGAAAGTTTACTTTCACCAGTTCTAGGTTAGATCTTCTTCTTGTACCCTTTGACCTTTTGATTATTTTCCTGTTCTCCTCCTGGTCCCTTATCTCCCAAAGGACAGACAGCTGGCTTTGATCTTTAAGGTACATGCTAGATCTGATATTAATGTGGCAGCTTTTTGAAATCATTGTCTGTTAATAAAATTTGTTTGTTTCATCAGTCCTTTTTTCTTTTTCTCTTCACCTGTCATCTTTTTCTGTTTCTGCCCGTCATTCTTTCTTACACTTTGATCCATTCAAATCAACTGGACTTGATCTGCCTTGTTTGTATTAATACTTGATTAGATGTATTTATCTTTTTTTGTAGAATGTCTTTTTTCCCCATTTGCTTTCTTGTGTGTTCCACATTAACGTTATACATTGAAGCTTTGTGTCCACCGAAGCGTTTTTTTAATTCCCCAAGGCTTTTTTTTTTATTTTTGGAGCACTGCACCTTTCATTTTTATTACTGATATTTTGCGCCAATTTCCTATTAAGTGGCCATTTTGTTCTCCTGATAACATGGGATGGAAACAGTGCTTTATTGCCAAATGTTTTATATAATATTCCTATTTTGTTCATAAGTTAAAGGAGTAGTTCACTTTAAAAAAAAAAACTTTATATGGAGAAAATCCTGGAATGTTTTCATCAAAAACTTTAATTTCTTTTCGACTGAAGAAAGAAAGACATGGACATCTTGGATGACGTGGGGGGTGAATAAATTATCAGCAAAAGTTTTTTTTTTAAGTGAACTACTCCTTTAAATGTTTGGAAACATAGCTAACTGGCTGCAACTTCTGCATGGACAAAAAAAGCACTGACGTTTTCCTCAAAAAATGTTGAAATCTGATTTTGACCACCCTCTCTTTCCATTGCAGGACTCGGGACATCCTTGCACGGCCAACGATCCCGACAGCTGCCTCACCCCCGTCTCTCCCCAGCACTTCATAGACCTCTTCAAGTTCTGAAATTCAGACTGTTATCGGACCTCTCGCCTTCCCATCTCCTCTGGAACACCTGCAAACAAACACCTCTAACCAAGACTCTGAACCTTTTTCCACTCTGTGCTCCAACCGTGTCAACCATGTTTCTTCTTCTCCTTTGCGTTTCCCAGACGGTTGTTTTCTGATTAAAATGTGTGAAAGTTCAATCCTCTGACAATGTAACAAATGACTGAATTTTCTCTTGCCTCGCTCAAATATTAAGGGCTTATCATGGAAAGATGTCATAATATTAATGTTCATTTCTTTTTCTTGTTCCCCGTTGTGTTAATCTGTTCTTCGAGCACACGATATGGGAAGGATTGTGTGTAAAAGCAAAAAAGCGAAACAAACCTGCTTTTGGGAAAGACGAACTGAAGGGAAAAGCGTGGGAGATCCTGAGCGGAGGTTATCTTGTCTTTTCGTGGATGTGTTTTCATTTCTGTACCGATGGAATGCACGTCAGAAATAGTCCTAGGTGAATGTTTACGTGAGATCTTGTGTTGTCTTGTCGTGCTGTGCGTATGTATTTGATGCGTCAACACTAAAGTCTACATTTGCATTTGCTGCACAAAACAACTTTTTAACGATACACTTTTGTCAAGTCTGTCGTGAGGGCAGATGAAAAATCTAATGTAAGCTTTGCTATTTATGAACAAATGTATTTTATATCCTTTCTCTGAACTTTGTAATATTCCTTTACTATTACTGTAATATAAATGTTATTGAAATGGCTGCTGAACTGTAGGATGTATTTGGTACTATCAAGCATTTGCCAGAAATATTATCTAAAATTAAAACTTTTGAAAAAAAAAAAGCATTTTTCCATCTGAAAGTCTCCTCAGCTCCTATCAAAAAATGTAACATAATTCAATCAGCTATTTTAGTTTACAAATTAGCACGGAAAATTAAAATACATTGTTCCTCAACATTAAAAAGAATGAACCTTATTGGTTCTTCCTGAAGCTCAAACGTGCTGCGTAACACGAGAATGAACCTCATTGGTAACACACGACATGAGAATGAACCTCAAATTTAACAACTGTTTTTCTACAAAAGGTGCAACTGGTTGAGATTATGAAGATGGTTCAAACAGACACTAAATAAAAAAAAAAAAAAGAATACAGCATGAATGTGATCATGAAAATAAAATAATATGCTATCAACTTTTTTTTAAAGTTTGGGGTCAGTAAGATATTTTATTCGAAAGAAATTAATAATTTTATTTAGAAAAGCTATTGATAAAAAGTGACATTAATACATTTATTATGATAGAAAAGATTTCTATTTCAGATAACTTACTATTTAACAAAGAATCCTGAAAAATGCATTTTCCATAAAAAATATTAAATGGATAGATATTTCGGAAGTTTTACCTTTCACTAAACATATTTAGATATACGGGAAATCGCAATGGAAGACGATTTCGATATGTCTAAATCTCCGTGTAAACAATGCGTGAGACGCGCGAGCGATTACTTCCGGCGTAATGTCTGGAGACGTTTCAGTGTTCGGTTCAGTTGGACATCTGATTCAGATTAGTTCAACGGCTGTTAACAAGAGGTAAAAAATTATATAAATACTGTTCGTTTTCTCACACAAACCTCTCATTTCGTGTCTTAGGCCGTGTGTACTTACATTCACGAGTCATTAAATCATGTTTAATTTGGACTTCTCTGTGCATGCTCTTTGAAGTGGACCCCTAAACTGCATTGACTGACAGACAACAACAGTTTGACCAAAAAATGTCAAAATTGAAAATGCTGTGGAAACAAAGACATCTAACGTTACATCTTGGATGCCCTTGAGGTAAGCTAAAACATATAAAAAATTAATTTCAAAGTGAACTATCCCTTTAAGCAACTGTTTTCAACATTGATAATAAAAATCAAACATTAAATCAGTAGAACGATTTCTGAAGGATCATGTGACACTGGAGACGAGTAATCCCAGGAATAAATAAATCACATTTAAAAATATTAAATTACAAAAAAGGTTATTTTAAATTACAATCATACTTCACAATATATTTTGAGCAAATAAAAGCATGTTTGGTGAACATAACAGACTTTTCAAAAACATTGAAAAAAATCTTGCCAACTCCATTGAATATTAGTGAACACTGGAGAAAAAAAACTAAACAAAACAAGACCAAAGTATAAAGTGTAACACTTTATTTAGATTCACAAGCTATGTGAACCATTGGAACTACAAAATATTGATATTGTCATTTAAATCATAATAATACAGAAAAACAAAATCATTCAGTAGTATCAAGATAAAATCAAAATAACTTTGCAAAGGCCCCAAATAGAAAAGAAAACGAACTATAAGTCATCACATTTGTGGACTAATTATATAAAGCTAACATGAACACCAGAGCAGCAAACTCACTTACTCTCAAAATCGGATTATAAATAAATCTCCTAAAATCAGCAATAAGACACATTCTTCTAGCAAACCAAAGATATTATAGGCTGTTTAATTGGCATTGGTAAAAGGTTGATATATAAAATAAATTTCATATTAGACATATAAATGGTGATTGTCATTTTTACCACGTTGAGGAAGTTGAAACTTTTAAATCGAGGCACAGCAAAGAAAAATGTAACCTACTCCATGATAAAACGGCACAGCTCTTGAGGTCTTTGGAAGGCTTGAAAATAAGGTTTAACAGTAATCATTACAATAAAGCATTATTAACGGGATCTGGATGCTCATCCCAATTCTGGAGATCCAACCTACTTCAGAGCTTGTTTTTCCAAAATGAATCCGAAGATGATTAGCTGGTTTAAGTTTGTTTGATTAGTCAAAATATCCAGGGGCAGGACTGAACACATATACATTCCATTTAAAGGGTTAGTTCACCCAAAAAACTTAAATTATCCCATCATTTACTCACCCTCAAGCCATTCTATAGGAAGAAAGTCACACAGATGGCTTTAAGGTGAGTAAATGATGGGATAATTTATTTTTTTGGGTGAACTAACCCTTTAAAATCCTGTATGTTGTATAAAGCCACAGTAAGTTATCTTCCTTGAGACAGAAAAGTAGCACTGAACAAACATTGGAAATTTGGTATGATCAATATAGCAAGTACTTTGGGATTTTAGCAAGGAGGAAATTATTGCATCTAGTAGCCTACAGTACATTATGATAGTGAATCAGCAGGCAGTAGCGATTCTAAATCTACTCAGTGGAAGGTGTTTTTCTACTTCATTTCACATTCAATCTTTAACTACAAGGCAGTGTAAATTAACCACAACTGAATCGGCGCCATATAAACATTACAACGCGATTTCTAGTCAGCACTCAGCAGTGATCATGGAGATTGAGACGCGATGCGCCCTCTGTCGGTGACGGTGGGAACTGCAGCCTCACTCAAACCAGTCGCCACGAATACAACGTGGATTTAAAGGCACAGTTTACCTAACAAAAAATGGGCATTCCCACTTCATTTCTTGACCTTTATGACGTTTCAAACCTGTTTGACTTTCTTCTGTAAAAATTAGTTCAGCAGCATGTCCTGAATGCTCTTTTTCATACAATGAAAATGATCTGGGACATGTTCATTGGAGTAAACAACTTATTCTTAGGTCTGCTCCTCATAAATGTATCGTACAAAAGCACTTAGAATAGAGTACACAGGTCACTTGTACTATATTTATCATACTTTCTTGTCCTTTTAGTAGCTACAATTCTTTTACAATTCTCTCTTCTTTTGTGTTCCAGTGAGGAAAGTCACGTTTGGAATGACACACCAGGGTAAACAAATGATGACAAAATTTTCATTTTTGCCTGAACTGTCCGTTTTAAGGAATAGTTCACCCAAAAATGAAAATTCTGTCATCATTTACTCACCCTCGTGTTTTCCAAACCTATAAGAGTAACCTAAATACTGTGGAAGTCAATGGCTACCCTCAACTGTCTGGTTACCAACATTCTTCAAAATATCTTATTTTGACAACGGAAGAAAGAAACTCACTACAAGCTTGGGACAACATGAGGGTGAGTAAATGACAACATTTTCATTTTTGGGTGAACTAGGTCTTTAAATGACATTTATGGCCTTTAAAAGTCATTGTAAGTGACGTCAGACAACGACTGCAAACACATCCAGTGATTTCTCTGAGGGAGCTGCATTCAAAAGTTGGAAAATTATTTTATATCAAATTATAAAAGTGAAAATATTTTTGATTGGCGTGCAATTTGAGCATGCGCTTCCCATCTGTAGGCTATCCAATTCGAGTTGTATACAAGGGGGCGTGGTCATTCTAACAAACATTAATATTAAATCATTTAAGCCCCTCCCAAGTGCTCTCTGATAGGCTGGCTGGACTTCTGCGACGAACGGCAGCTAATTTATCTCTTGCCCGAGCCGCCCACTGGGCTGGTCCGCCGTTCTGTGAGTTCTGTGACTCAGTCAGACTAGCGTAGCGAGATGAGTCCTCCTCCAAACCCAAGCCAACCCAGGACGGCAAACCTAGAGAATGCGGCAAAGACAATGACAAAGGGGTAGACAGCATGGACGAGTCACTCTTCTTCTTCTCCGGCTCATGTTTTTCCTCCTCCTTTCCGTCATTCAGCTGAGGTGGTTCCCAGCCCTCCATCTTGTCAATCTTCCTCGTAGGTGTGATTTGCTTCATCGTCATGGTGATGCTGTCCCATAGACAGTGTGCTTTGTCTTTTTCTGTGTGCGGTTTGCTCTTGTCGTCTTCCCAGGTTTTCTTAGCAGACCTGAGAAAAAGAACGAAGGAGCATGATTTATTGTAAACTGAAAGAGCTTACATAACTGAAAAAACACTCAATAGCTGAGCAAACAAATTATGCAAATTTCAATAAGATCTCAGAGCAGATATTAAAAATGTAATTTAAAGTAATAATTAGGGCTATCAAACGATTAATTGCGTCTAAAACGCATCTAAAATAAAAGTTTGTATTAACATAATATATGTGGGCGCACTGTGTATAATTCTTTTATATATACATATATATAATATGTAAACACACACATGCTTGTATATATTTACGAAATATTTTCATGTATATACTGTATATATATATATGTATATAATTTATATTATATTATATAAAATATTTATACATAAATATAAATATTTTATATATAAATAATATTTTTTCTTAAATATACAAGCATTTGTGTGTATTTATATATATATATATATATATATATATATATATATATAAGAATTATACACAGTGCACCCACATATATTATGTAAACACAAACTTTTATTTTGGATGCGATTAATCACGATTAATCGTTTGACAGCCCTAAAAATACATATTGAACTTTAGATTAGGGTCCAATTCTCACTAACTAACTATTAACTACAAATTTTCCCTCAATAAACTCCTAATTACTGTTTATTAATAGTTAGTAGGGTAGTTGTTAAGTTTAGGTATTGGTATATTAAAGGACATAAACTAAGACTAGAATGAGGCATTATTATGTGCTTTATATGTACTTTGTATGCTAATAAGCAACTGTTCATAAAGAAAACAGGACCCTAAACTTAAGTGTTCACAAAACATTCACCAACTTCATCTAACATTAGTAAACAAAGCCAGTCTTACCCTCTTCTGTGAGAGACAGTGACTCCTGTCAGCAAGATGTGTTCATCGTCCTGAGACGGAAACAACTTTTTGTCTCCTTTTTCTCGCTTTGATTTAACCTTCTTTAACTTTGAATCCTACAAAAAGTCAAAAACATAGTCACAAACCATAGAGAAATGGCTTGTTTAGTCATAACAGGGTTCAGCGCACAGTAAAAGGACTGCTTGTGTGTGATGTGTCAGAAAGCCTCAGCTTTGGTTTCTCAGTGAGACGGATATACAGATGGGAAGGGATGATTGCAGGTTTAGGCCTGGCACAAAGACAACTAATCACAAAGACACACTTCATCTTGAATCCAGGAGCAGAAAGCTGGATCTGACGGACAGAAGGCATCACGCAGTAAAAACAGGAAAGGCCTATGTTGATTACAGTGGGCTGCAGGGACGGATATCTGAGCAGGCGCACATGCGTGTGTGTGTGTGTTTTGGGTCATTTGGTGATCCGACACATTCCTTCAGACTCCCTCCTGCCTGCATCCAGAATGACCCTCAGGATTTGAAATACCGGCCTGGATTTGCAGCTTATTATATAGGAAACAACCTTTGACACAATTTCGAGCTCTCTTTCACAAGTTTTTCTGACTTGTACAGAATGTCCTTAGCTTTAACCAAAAAAAAGAGAGAAGAAAATAACTATTTTATCATCATACATGAGCATATGTATGTATACTCACACACATCCATATACACACACATATATGTGTGTGTGTGTACATATATATATATATATATATATATACACACACACTTATACATATATACACATGTATACACATACATGTGTATATATATATACATATATGAAATAAAACATTATTTAGACTATTTAAATGAAAATCAAGCACAAAAACAATCTAATTACTTTATTATCATAATGAAACTATTAGTCTTTATTAATATTTTGAATCAGTTGACATTTTTAATGTTCTATATAGTAGGGATGCACTGATATGAACATTTTGGCCAATACAGATAACCGATAATTCTTTATATTTGAAAGCCGATAACCGATATATCGGCTGATAAATCTAAATCCAATTTTTTTTTAAATAATTTTTGAGAGCCTGAATGCAAAAACAAAAGTCTCACAATTAAAATCCATTTCCTAATCACACAATTATAATGTTCTCATTATAATTTCATGGAGCCGATATGACAGCACATGTTGCACTTGCACTTTATAGGAAACTCTATTTTCCTTTTTGATTCCAATCATATTTCAACCAATTAAGATCAATCATGTTGAACAGTGCGCATCTTAAGTGTCTCAAGTGTCAAGTGTTGAAGAAAATAATTCATTATTTATCAGCTTTAAAATATCAGCCAAATTTTATTATCGGGCCGATAACGATAACATAAAAATTAACAAATATCGTCCGATACTGATATAGTGGCCGATATATCGTGCATCACTACTATATAGGTTTTATTAATTTTAGTTTAATACATAAAGTTAAACTTACTAAATTAAATCGAGAAATAGCTGAAATTAATATATTTTATTATATTATTATCTTATTTAATATATAATAAGTTTTCTATATTTTATTTTATTTCAGTTAACTTTTTTTGTTTGTTTAGCTTCAGTTTTGGTAACCCTGCTCGTTACTGTAATCCACAAAAAAATGCTCATTACAATTTCTAAGGGCTTGTTGTTGCACTGGATGTAGTTTTCATAGAGTAATCGAATTAGATTTTTAGGGAAATATCTTCGAAACATTTAAAAACAAAGAATAAAATGTGCTTGCATACATGGTAAATTATAAATACTAAAAAACATCTGAAGAAAGTTAACAAGTAAATTTTATTAATCCAGATTGGATGATTTTCATTACATTATTACAGTAATGGGAATGACTTTACAGTCATGAACATTTTTAAATGCTAATATTAATGTTTCTAAAACGGGATTCATTTTTTAATGCAATCATAATTTCTTATTTTTTTTTATAAATATTTATTTTAAGATGAAATTTGACAGGAATTTCTCTGTGAGATATGTAAAGATCTACTAGTTCAGTTATATTCATTTGTGTGTGTTATACAGATATTCAATATTTGTTGCTGCATGTCTGAAGGAATTAAACTCACCACAGAATTACCAAACACCAAAAAAAGGTAAAAGCACGTGGTTAATTTTATTCGCCACTCCCTGTCTTGTTTCAAACCAAAGACCTTTGTGTTCTGTCACTAAAACAGACGCCATATATTATGTGCGAACACATAACCGCTTGTTAGGAGTTCCAGCACATTTATTTAGCATTTATGAGCATTAGGAGTCTTAGAGCACATTACTCAGTCATTCCGTCAGATAAACAGACATTAGGATCGGCCTCGTCTTTGACCTCAAATAAAACGCAACACTCTTTTGGCTTCCGTCTGTCGCTTCATCCGTCTTGTCCTCCCTATCTCGGCTTAGTTTGTTAAAACACGGAAATAAACAACTGTCGCTTTAACTTGAAGTTGAGCTCCTGCCTTCGCTGGAGGACACACAGCAGAACTCTGTGAAATTCCCTTTCGTTTAGCCTCTCTAATGGGGGCATCTCAAGGAAAACTGATTTCTTTGAGAATAAAAGAGTTCATTGTGCTATGAAACACATACTGTAAATTTCAGAAGACAAAATATTCCAAGTCCAAACAGAGCATTTATTTTAACTAATGTAAAGTGCACATTAAATGCTGCCAGTTTTGCTCCTGGGCACTTTGCAATTCTTTAAACCAAACACCCAAGTCATTCATTCCAAAAATAAAACTAGATTAAACGTCCTACAAATCTTCAATGGCAAAAACTCTCTATATTCAGGGCCATCGGTGAACTCAAAGAGTTTTAATTCCAACCAGAATTTATACATATTGATTTGAAGCAAAAAGTATATGAAACTACGATCCTGTTAAGACATGCAAATAAAGTAATCATGAAATATGCATTATCTTAAAAAAATATATATATATTCCAATGATGGCAAAGCTGTATTTTCAGCATCATTAGCATCCTGATTTGCTGCTGGTGCTAGGGCTAACATTTCTTCCTATTGTTGAAATTAGTTCTGCTGCTTAATATCTTTAAGGAAATGGTGATACTTTTCCATTTATTAAATAGAAATCCTTTGTAACATACATGTCTTCACTGTCACTTTTGATCAATTTAATTTATCCTTGATGAGTATTCATTTCTCTATTTTTTGTACCTTACCACAAATGTTTAAATAGCATCAATGGTATCCACAAAAATGTTAAGTATAGCTCAATTTGTTTTCAATATTGATAGTAATGAATGTTTCTTGAGCACCAAATCAGCATATTACATTGATTTCTGAAGGGTCATGTGACACTGAAGACTGGAGTAATGATGCTGAAAATTCAGTTTTGCATCACAGTTTAAAATATGGAAATTTATATTTCACAATAGTACTGCTTTTACTGTATTTAGGTTGACATGTACTGTATATATTTTTTACTCTCAGAATAGTTTTATATTCTACTATTGAATAAATTCACATACATAAATCCCATTTTTATTTATCAATGCTGACCTCTTTTGACCTTGTTTACAGCAGATTGTTGTTCAAGATTATGGATTGTGTAGTTATCCAACTCGAATTTGGTCATTTAAATACTTTTTTTAAAAATACTTGCAGAAATGAAATATTTGTGATCTAATGGCTCGTTTCCACTGAGTGGTACAGTACAGTTCGGTTCGGTACGCAATTATTTGCGTTTCCACTGTCAAAAGTTGTGAATGGTACCAAAAAGCCGAACCGTACCGTACCACTTTTTGGGTACCCTTCTGTTGGGGTACCTAGCACAGTGAAAGGGTACTAAAAGGTGGAGCTAGACTCACTGCAGAACGCTGATTGGTGGACAGAGTATCTTCACTCGCGCGTGCTACAAGGGCATTAGAAGCATACAGTTGAAATATAATTTCTACTGTTATTTTGTCACGAAATGTAGTTGTAAGAATTTTTCAGGCGAGAAAGTAGTTTTTTAAAGCTCAAATCTGTGGTTTATTTATAGATTTATGATCATTAGACTGAGATCCATTCCAAGCGATCACCGGACGCTCGCGCTCGTGTCCCCCGCCTGGAACAGCCTTTCCTCGGCTAGTCGTTCTGATGTTTGCCGCTGATTCGGACGTCTCTGTAGTGGTTAAACATGAGATATAGTTTGTCTTGTATAAACCTAACAGGCGATCTTTGGTCTCGTGAATCTATAATTCGTTCCCTGGCCAATAGTTTTGGCAGAAGGCTACATGATTTCATATCTTTCGGCGCTGAATTTGTAGCCTTTGAATTTGACTGACTGAATTGTTTCTTTATGTTATTAAAGCTTTACTGTATATCTTTTTGTACCTTTTACTTATACTTTTATAATGGCTATTATTGATAAAACTGAAATTCAACAAAAAGAGATAGTTTTGTCTTTTTTTTTATTTTATTACAAGATCATCTGTTGTTTATTGCAACATTTGTACCAATGCGATATGAAATACATTGCATTACACATTGCCTGGAATATGTTTAATATTTTTAAATTTAAACGAAAAGAGGCCGGGTTGTTTTATATTTAGTTTTGTTATAAATATAACGTTACATACATGCATCAGTGAATATAATCAATAGGCGTTGCCTGAACCACATTTATGTGCTTTTTTAGAATGTTTAAAATGTATTGAGATGAAATCGAAAAGAAGCAGAGTGGTGTTTTATAACATATTTCGTTTTATTGTTGCCTAAAATGAACATACAGAGATAACCGGAGTCGCAGAGCCAGAGCGAGCTGAGTGCCGCATTCAAGAACGCGCTGTTCCATTAACAGAATTACTGGACTCGCGTCCTCGGGATCGTTCTCCTGAGTCGGACTTTGCGTTGGCTTCTTGGAAACGCCTAATGTCAGCGCTTGTTTCTAGTGACAAACATGCCGAGAAGCAAGAACAAGATCTGCTGTCTGTCATCCATTCTTGTTTACTATGTCACTTTTTTCGCGCGAAAATGACGTCGATCGCTTCTTTCCAGCATACCACGCCTATCAAGTAAGGGTACTGTTGGCGGTGGAAACGCAAGCCTGATCATGGTGTACCCGACCCGACCCGTACCGTACTGTACTGTACCGTACCGTACCCCTCAGTGGAAACTAGCCATAAGAGGGGAAAAACTTCATCACAATACACAGTTACTTTTGAATACCTGTCAATGGTAAACTAATATTTTATTTATTGGATTTACCAGTGGTTCATGCCAACATCAAAATGACTTTTTAATTCTGGTCACAGAATAGTTTATTTGATGATATAAAATATGACATGACATTACCAGCAGTCCATTAAAGGAAAGCAGGACACTGAATGTTTGCTAGTCTCAAGAGTCAAGACTGCTTTGCTATTGTCCAGATTGTTCTGAAAGAATGTGTCACATCCTCTCTGTACATTATGTACAACACACACACACACTTTCTAGTCTACACTGTACTATCAAACTCAAACTATAAATCTTGCCTTTAATTGCATCCATTGCAAAGAACTAAGAAAAAGAAAACAGCAATTCCGTTTTTTATGTCATGCTCTTTTTGCATCACATCCTGACTGTGTTGCTATGGTATTGTTCCGAACACTGTCAACAAATTTAAGCATTTCTGTTGAAAGCAACAAGGCGTTATGCGTGTGTGTTTACCTTTGTTGAGGGGCTCAGAACTTCCTCTGTTCCCTCGGAGTCTTTATCCTGAAAAGCAAAGGCCAAGGAGAACAAAACAATGAGAACAAGCGCACACACTTAAACACATGCTAATGTAATGTAACAAACACACAGAAAATGCAAGGAATATTTTTAGCATGCTAACAAGGTCTTATTATGGGAGGTCTTAAAAAAGAGCTCAAACACAGTCGTAATGGTAAGAAGTAGATGACTCCTAGATTATCCCTCAATTCTGAGGTTATAATCAGATCTTTATTCATTATTCAATGTAATCCATTACTATTTTGGGTGATCTATCAGAACTGCTCTGGCATTCAACTTCCTGTTGAGGGTCTGACCTCTTCCCCTTCCTTCCTGCTCCACCTGCACTAGTGCCGCCTCCTGGAAAGTTCCTTCTCACCTTTCTTTTGCACTTCCCCACAAAAGACAGGAAACTTTTAGCACTAGTGCACCAAAGTGTAGAGCTAAGGATGCACATTAGGTTTGTAATTGATGCTTTATTTGCCATAAAGAATTATGGGAAATGTAGGTATGTCACCCAAGACTGTCACCCTTATAAATCGGAGTAAGTTCTATTGCTGTACTTCATTAAGGAGAGCACACAAGTCATTTTGATGCTTCATCTGCCATAATGAATTATGGGAAATGTAGGTTTGTCACCCAAGACTGCCACTCTTATAAATCGGTGGTTTATAGAGGTCTATTATTCAGAGGTCTATAAATACTGGAGAAATCTGCCTTGAAAGACTTCTTGAAAGAAACAATTGACCCTTCGCTAAGCCCCCGCGCTACCTAGTTACTGTTGCTACGCCTGTCAAGCTTTCACGGCTGGCACATCTATTAAGTGTGTATGCACCGGTGTCAGACATTCCCAATGTCAGACATTCCCACATGTTTGTGCGCAGCAGGTTAAGTGAAATGTGAAAAATAATCCTAATAATTATAAATCAAACAGCTTATCCATAAATCTTGTGGAATAACACCAACACCGGGAGAGCCGCGATCGGATTGGGTTAAAGTTACTCAGGGGTAGTAGGCCGTCAATTAACACAATGCTGAAATATATTTTAAAGTATGTCAGTGAGCCTCCGTCTTGTCTTTAATCGTCTTATTTTACGTTAAAATATATGCATTATGAACAAAGAACAGTCAATTGACTATGTGCACGAGAAAAATGCTAACTTCCGCCTTGAGGGCGGATGTTGGGTACTTCGGTTCCGGTTGCCGTT
Source organism: Pimephales promelas (assembly GCF_016745375.1). Next base: position 6,316,964 of record NW_024121654.1, read on the forward strand.
GTTTACATCCTACATCAGTGGACCGGCTATCTAAAGCTTAGCTATCTAAATATATTTGTCTAAAACTATGTTCGTTTGTTCATTGTCAAGTCAACCAACACAGTTTTCCCTCATATTTGGGTGGAGCCAGGCGCTGCTGCATTGTGAAAAGTAAACGATATTTCACATTTTGTCACCGCACCCAAGCAGTCGCTTCACAGAGTGGAGCGTTGCGTATCCATGACAACTAGAAGGAAGTTTTTAGGCTACTAATTATTTATTATATTATACCCTTTAACCAGGAGAAGCCCATGGGTTTAGAACCTATTTTGAAAGGGAGACCTGTTTAGAAATATGTGTGAACAGCTAATATGTGTTAAACAGCCTAACTTGATAACGAACGAACCAACGTCGGATACCTTTACTCCCTGTATGACATGTATAGTGGTTGTCAACACTGATCTATATGACGATAGTGGTTGTCAACAACATAGCCTCTGAACATCATAAACAAAACAATGGCCAACACAAACTGTTCTGGAAAATGCACTTTCTAACGCATGATTTCGCATTTTATAATGTATAGAGAGATATAACAGTTACCAAATCGCATAGCTTGAGCACGTAGCATGGCAACATTAATGTCCGAGTGATTCCACGTGTACCGCGTATGTACACGCCGTCAAATGTCCGAGCGAAACAAAACAAAATGTAGATCTACATCTGGGGAGCGATATTTATTTTTTCCTAGGATGGTAGGAGTGACGGGTAGGTTGGGGTTGAGGTAGGTCATATGCTATATATATATATATATATATATATATATATACAATAATAACGTTAAGTCAACGGTATTTATAAACACGCTGAAAAGAGATTATGCGTGTTGATAGCATGGCAAAAATACGTGATACGTGTCATACATACACAATTTCATGAGATCAGTCTGAGCATGGATGTTGTTGTGACTTAACGTTCCTTTCAAAATGATGCAAATACTGAGAAATGTAATATTTAAACCCCTTCTCTCTTGCTCTGGGGAGCTGGAGGAAAATCATTAGCCAGTCGATGAACATAATCGACTGTAATATTCGGCAAATGTTCAAGACATCTGGAGAAACATACATCCTCTACGTCGTCCATCAGGCTACCGGAAACTAGACACCCCATATCGGTTTCGCAGCCGGAACTAGCATATGCTAACGTGCACATAGCCCATATTTCCAAGCAATAGGTGTTTTTGTTAATCCTGTCGACATTTAGTTGTGAATGGGTCTCCTACACTGCTTGATCACGCCCATCATTTCTCCCCTCGGCTTTTAGATTTTCGGGAAGAAAAAAAAAATCCACTTCCATGTCCAAACTTTTAGGATACCGGGTATCAGATTTGCACAATCCATTCGCACAATACTTCGTCATGTTTCCCTCGCTCGAAAGCTTGCCAGACCCCCTGACCTAGTTACGGTTGCTAAAACACGATTGGCCAGTGGCGGTTTTCGGCGTGGCTTAGCGAAGGGGCAATTACTTTTATTTAAAAACAAGGGTACATTAAAATAATCTAAAGTGACAGTAGTGACTTTTATATTACTACTAAATTATTCTATTTCATCCAAGAATGCCGGGAAAAAAATATATTTCAACAAAAACATTAAACAGCACAACTGTTTTCAACATTAATAAAAATGTTTTTTGAGCAGCAAATTAGAATGATTCGGAAGGATGAAGTGATGCTGAAAATTCAACTTTGTAAAAATGGTATAGGCTCAAAATATAGATTTTTTAAGGATATTTTTAAGTTGAAAATTATAGTTTTGAGAATATGTTTGAGATTGCGAATATGAGCCAGATGCTAATGTACTGGGAAATCAGTGCTCTTGCAAGGATAGTGATGTTTGTATAAAACATCTACGCAAACCGAACCATTCCAAGTTACAAATAAATGCTTTATTTTATTCTTCAGTAATCGTTACTCTGTACTATATCATCGCGACAGGTAGAGATCCATTCGTGTTAGATTTAGATCCGGGTCGCTAAAGACCCAAATATGTAATAATGATTGGCGAAACATTCATGCATTTAAGGGTTAAGAAATGAAAAGATATACACTTCAATTAGGGTTAGAAGAACTGTTCCCAAAAATATAACATGCTAGAAAAATAATAATTCTGCCTATTTAAATCCAAACAACAACTTTTTTTTTGGCTGTGCGGTGTATAAAATTGTAAATATATACCCTGACTCTTCCACCAACACAAAAAGTCAGAGCTCAAAGAGCAAACATTATAATTCTGATATGACTTGAAGATTATTCATATGAAGAGAGAGAAAGATCAACCTGTTCTGCAATGTCATTCCTCCCCCTACCCACAATCCTCTGCCTCCTCCATTTTACTTCCTCCATCTCATTGTATCAATGCCACATCCCTACACCCTTACTTACCAAAGCACTTGGCCTGATTACAGTGCGAATACTCTCCCGAGTGCTCATTTATAAATGAAGGAGTGAGGAATGTTTCGGATATTTTAAGTTCTTTACCCTCTGGACTTTGTCATTTCTTATGATCGTGGCATATTAGGGACAGCTCAGCCTGACTTTCCTGAAAAAAAAAAAAGCTTATGATTGAAGAACATGGGGTCAGAGTAGAGGAGTCCATTTATTCGGCCTTCAACTGATTTATGAAGGAACACTAACCACAGTCTCAACAAGATGGCACCTCAAAATTATGATGTTTACCAACTGGCAACCTGACATGGCTAAAAATAAAATCAACGCTTGTGAAATAGCTTGATATAAACTGCTGGAACAGAGAGGACATTCATCTCAATGAAAACCTGTTTATAGGAGGAAAATCAAAACTCTACAAGAAGACCTGAACTGAACTGGAGATGTATGGAAGTTTAGGGTTTCGTTTGTCCTCATCCGTTGGGCTTCCTGCTTTACATACCAAGTTCTGGGTGAATAAACTCACTAGCAGCCGAAGGAAGCGGATCTCACTGAAATATCCCTTTGTAGACTGAACAACATAGGAACATTACTTCCCCTCTTCCACAACCACAAGCCTAGTACCACCACTGAATGAGCAATAAGGGAGAATAACAAAAGTACTACCATGTTTTTGGAAACGGTACTGTGGATAATGGTAATGTACCATAGCAATAGTGCGATTTCATGGTTTTCTCTGTACCTTGCACGCCTTTACAAAAAAAGTACTGTGGCAATACCATGGTACAAGTATCAAATGGAAATATTAAGCTAGTCCAAGGAAATTCCATGGTCTAAAAAAAGTGTGTAGATACAAATAGCCAGTATGGTATATCATGGCATTTTTATGTTTTTAAGGACATAGAGTGGTTTTGCACATGGTGCGATCATGGCAATAATGCTTATTAGGATATTTACCAAAGGAATCCTGAAATTTGAGGACATGTACTATGATAGTAGTACCATGGTTTTCTTTGAAGTACCTTAGAAAAAGTACAGAAGGTAATATGATGTTAATACGTAATATGAAATATATTATGGTCCAGTAAGTCATATACCATGGTATTTACATGATGGTGCTCCAAGGTAACAAAGAAAACCATGGTACGCATCCAAAAATTATGGTAGCAATTATGGTGTTGTCAGGGGCTTTTTTTGTACATTTTTTTCGAGTCAAATGAAATTAACAAAATGACTCAAAAAAAAAATTGTTTATTTTGATGAACGAGTTCAAATAGGAGAGTCACGAACGCTCAACACAGAACAGAGCAAGTCGAGCATTTGTACTTATAAAACTTAAACTTTGTTATTTGTTTTTGAAATGACCGATCTTTTCCCTTGATAAGACCCTTATTCATTGTCTGGTGTCGTTTAAAGCCCTTTGAAGCTGCACTGAAACGGTCATTTGGACCGTGAACCGTGTGGCACCCAATGAAATCGATTATATGGAGAAAAAAACATGGAAACCTTAATTTCTTTTCGACTGAAGAAAGAAAGACATGGTCATCTTGGATGACATGGGGGTGAGTAAATTATCAGCAAAAGTTTTTTTTAAAGTGAATTACTCCTTTAAGCTTATGATGCTTTTGGGACATCCAGCCCTCGCCAAAAAAAATCAGACAGTTTGGTCTAGCAGCAAGGTTAGAGTCTCATAATGTCTCTCTCTCTATCAGACGAGGGTATCAGAGCTTTTGAATGCTCTCTTTCCCATCTCTAATGTGAGGGGCCATGTACAAGGAAAACGGCATTTTGCCCGTTCATTTACATGACAACTTTTGAAAACGTGTTTCAAAGTGCAAGCTTTTGAAAACAATACTGTTCGTTTTTGTCTCTGACATGTAAACTACAAAACGTGAATTTCTGAAAACAGTGACGTCATGCGCTTACGTATTTGTGTTCAGTCTATGGCCACGTAATGTTTTCTTTACAAAGTGACATCGCCAACTACTGGCCTGGCATGAATAATACAGCGTTTTTAGATGTTCTCACAGATCTGTGTGAACAGGGATTGTTTTGACCTCGTTGACGTCTGTATGCGAAAAACGCGAAGGAAAAACTTTTCTGTTTTTAGTACATCTTGTCGTTTAAATGTACCCTCAGATCCAAAACATGTTTGTGGAACAGATTTTGTTGGGAAGAATGTGTCAAGGCCATCACACTGGCCACAGAACGCAGTGAGAAGCTTTAACTTTTCACTGCAAGTTTCTGAAATTACATTAAAAAAAAAAAGTTTGTGGGGGAGTGAAAGAAAGCTTATCTGCAACCGTCTCCTGCTGTTACGCTGTAGGGATCTTATCGGACTCCTGCAGACTAACAGCTGACAGAACATTACATCTGAAAGGGAGGACGGCGCTGAATGCCATGAATCTGTATTGAAACTCAGCGAGAACAAAAACCACATTTAATTAAGATCAATTTATGTTCTTATACATGAAAAGAACAGGAATACACAACATCATGCATGATATGTTATGTGCTTACTACTTATGACAATCAAATCCCATTTCCACCACATAAGAAAGAGAATAATGCTTTGCTAAATCACTATTATAGTCTCAGTCTTTATATCATAATTAAGATTTTTAAATCTCATAGATATGACTTAAATCATAATTATGACTTTGTGACTTTTAAGTTCACTTTTAAAGTTATAATTATGAGATAAAATAATAATTATGAGAAAAGTCAAAATTGTGACTGTCAATCTCAACATTTATTTAGCCATTTAACTATTTAATGTCATAATTATGGCTTTTTAAGTCATAATTCTCGTCTTTTAATCTCATGAATATGACAGTATGTCATAATTTTGACTTTTTATGTCAAATGATTTACAAAAGCATGTTTTTTCCCCTTTTGTTTAAGAAATGGGCTTCCATAGCATACATGACTGATCATGAACTCTATACTGGCATACTCATACTTGAGAATATGTGGACTGCACTAATTTAATTTGTCTATAACATCATACTTATAGGATTTTATTCTTCTATAATATCATACTGATATGCACATTTTGCTATACCCATAGTCCTACTACATTCCATACTCATATTCCTGGTTGACAGTAATGGCCGATGACAAGCATACAAAGAAACATTCAGAATAGTAGAAAACATGTAGAATTCTAAATTATTATGTTTCCATGAGCCAAACTTCTGATTAATACAGGCCAACTGATTTTGATTTTTAAACAAAAATATGGCGTAATCTGTGCATGGCAATCCTTAATTATGACATTTAAATAACTGAGATATGACGCAAAAAAGCAAGTAAACACACTTACTCGGTACTTCAAATGCTGTCTTTTCCTCTATGACGTTACTTGTATTTTCCAGTATTACAATTATCATACACTGAAATAACCTTTTTATCGTCCTCAAAAACTTCATATTGTCATACAAGAGCGATTTCAAAACAAGTGGATTAAATGAAGAGATATTTTCAAAACTAATGGCTTCGCTCCTCTTGTCATAATCTGACTTTACGACTCAATCGGGGGCGAATACTCTTTTTAAACAGTACAGTTCACTTACTACACATGCTGAAACACGAAACAAGCAAACTTTGAGACACGATCACATCTGATGTCTGTAGTTTGAACTGAAGCCCACGGGCAACATCCCAGCTCACCTTCCTCGCGTGCTCGTGATGCCACGCCACGTCGTCCTCTTCTGACGCTTCATCCACCAGAACTTTACTCTTGCTCTTCTTGAACATTATGTCCGCTGTATATCAAAAGCGCAGTATTTCCAAACCCATGAGATCGATGCCAGTGCAGACTCTTCGTGAGGAGATCGTGGTTAAATCAGAACAATAACCCGACTGTGAACGCGCCCGCCCAGCACTCGCACGCACACTCGCTCGCTCCTTTCCTCCGGCCACTATCTCCTCCTGATGATCGTCTGACTGACCTCAGTTCGGTTCTGTTGGGCTGCAGCACCTGGACAGCCGCTCCTCCCATTATGGATCAGATTGCCACTGATCAACCAGTTGTCATGGTAACGGGGGCGGGGTGATGCCCCCCTCAGACCCTCCTACCGGGACAGGAGGTCTTATGAACAGTTAAATGATGTCTCCTGAGTTTTGGTCTAGTGTAGAAGTTTTTCTTTTACTCTAAGCAGACTTTAGTGAGTCCCAAAAATTGGACTCTTAACCAACCCTTGTAGGCTATGTCAAATTCTCATATCAAGTGGCAAATAACAAACAACATTTTTTTAAGCAATTAATAGCCTAAAACATATAACCTACAACTAGACTTTTGAAACTATTTTCATATAGCCTACTTCCACTAAAATCACTTTGGATTTAGTTGATTATTGTTATTTTTTTACAGCTGCGAATTTGATTGACGTTAAAAAACAAAACAAAAAAACAAACACAATTTTGTGATAACACAATTAAATTCATACATTTGAAGTATGACTTAAGTGTCCAGATACTTTTTAGGGAACTTTATGTTTGTTTCTTCTCAGGTTTTTCTTTTTTAAATAATTTTTTTGAACATTTTTTTAAATATAATTGCTGACCCCCTATTATAATTCATATATATATATATGAAGAGTTCAGATGCAAAAGCCTCTAAATGCCATTTGAAATTTTCTTCTTTAATGATGATTTTTATCAAACTTGTATATTTAAGTTCAGTAATTTCACTTAAATAACAGTTAATAGGTAATTATCATTGCCATTTAAGTGAAATTACTGAACTTAAATATACCAGCTTGATAAAATCATCATTTTAAAGAAGAAAATTTCAAATGGCATTTAGAGGCTTTTGCATCTGAACTCTTCATATATATATATATATATATATATATATAATGCATCTCAAGATCTGTTGTCTCGTCTGTAAAGTTTGTGGTGGAAAGAACTAAAGAAATGCAGGACAGTCATAAAATGTAAAAACTAACTGTTTTAATTTGACATTTATAGATTTGAAATCTGTAAGTTTCCATAAAAAAATCAATTCTTGGGACAATAAAGGTGGCCAAAATTCAAGAAACAACCAAATGTGCTGTTTATCCTTTGAATGTGTTCCCTTTCAATGTGAATAAAGCAGGCTAAGAAGCATGTCTATTTGAATTTAGTGTAAAGGTTTCCATTTATGTGTGTTAAATCTATATTAGTCTTGCTGTATTAGTCGGATCTAAGGTATATAATGCATTAATTTGTTCATGTGATGTGAATGTTCACATGCTTTAATTGTGAAGAATATATTCTTTGTTAACTTCTTAAAGAGTTTAAACACATGCAGAGTACTTTAGGTCTTATAAACACACGCAGAGTACCTCCCATGGGCCTTTATTAAGGAGATTATGAAATTGAAAGTTATGAACATGTTTATGAAGTTTACCGTTTCCCACTTTCTGGCGTACATTGGGACTCGCTTGAGACACAACAGCTTTTAAACAAGACAGAGAAGCTCACCTTATCTGATAACACACACACACACACACACACACACACACACACACACACACACACACACACACACACACACACACACACACACACACACACACACTACAGATCAGCATGTTTACAGTAAATACATAAACACAGAACCTGTGTTGAGCTTCGGTGTGATAAGAGTCTGGTCTAATTATGATCTGTGAGACTATTTATGCTTTAAACCAAAGATGCATGGGCTGACCATTCAAAAGTTTGTGGTCCGTAAGAATTTTATAAAACATTCATAAAGAAATACTTTTATTCAGCAAGGACGCATATTGATCAAAAGTGACAGTAAAGACATTTTAATGTTACAAAAGGATTTGATTTCATAAGAGTGCTGTTGTTTTGAACTTTCATTAAAGCATTCTGTAAAAAAGTATTATGGTTTCCAGTAAGTATATATTTGTATCTATTTATATTTCACTATTTCACAATGTTATACTGTTTTTTTTTTTTGGTTTTTTTTTGTTTTTTTTACTGCATTTTGATTTAATAAATGCCTTGTTAAGTGGAAGAGCGTTCTTTCAGAGCATGAAGATAACAAATAATGTACAATAACTGAGGCTGTATTGTATAGGCTATATGCATGTCTCCTGTGCTTCTAACAAGATACATAATGTTTCGACCTCATTTTGTTATTTTTTGTCTGTGTGAGTTGTAAGGAAGAGCACCGTTCATTTATAAATCTCCTTTAATAAAAGCACTCACCCATATCAAGGTCAAAGACATAAGATAGTCTGGTCACACGCTGACTCATCCTGAGGATATTACCCCTATTCTCTCTTTCTCTTTCTCTCTTTATTTACACACACATAAAGAGCAATGGCAAAAGAACACTTGTCTGTAACGGCCGGGAGGCCAGCATAAGCAGATTGCCTTTGTGAAAGTTGCAGATTATTAACTTAACACAACAAATATGTGAGTGTAGATGTAGATTGTAGGTTTGTGTACTGTATTTGCTGCTTGAATGTATGTTTTTGATTGGTCGTATGCAAGAGGAAGTAATTCCGACAGGTTGGTTCTGGTAAGGATTTGCAGAGCTTAATAGCTGAATTGGGTCAATGCATTTGCAACATAGGCACTAAAGACCACAGGTGATCGTCTGGAAGATCAGACACTCATAAACAACTCTTATTTAGCGTTTCTCTGTCTTACATAACCACAAAGATAAACTGTTTTTAGTGTGTTGTAATCAGATTTTGGTGGATGAAATGTTAAAGATATTTTAGGAGGTTTTGGTGCGGTGGGGCCCTCTACTGTATGACTTCAAAACCAAATAATTTTGGAGTGTTGAAGTTTCAATCACATATACAGTATATGTATATATATATATATATATATATGAATAGTTCAGATGCAAAAGCCTCAAATGCCATTTGAAATTTTCTTCTTTAATGATGATTTTTGTCGAACTTGCATATTTAAGTTCAGTAATTTCACTTAAATAACAATTAATAGGTAATTATCATTGCCATTTAAGTGAAATCACTGAACTTAAATATACAAGCTTGACAAAAATCATCATTAAAGAAGAAAATTTCAAATGGCATTTAGAGGCTTTTGCATCTGAACTCTTCATATATATATATATATATATATATATATATATCAGACTAAACAACTCTTATTTAGCATTTTTTACATAACCACAAAGATAAACTGTTTTTGGTGTGTAATCAGATTTTGGTGGATGAAATGTTAAGGCTAGTTTGGGAGGTTTTTGCCTGTGTTCATAATTTTAAATATATATATATATATATATATATTACTCTCTAAATTTTTTTTGGGTCAAATATGGATGAATTCAAACATTGGGTTAAAAATGTTATTTAAAAATGTAACCCAATGGCTGGGGTTGTCCATATTTGACCCAAATTGGGTTAAAACAACCCAGCATTTTTTAGAGTTTTCAAATGTTGGGTTAAACATGCAATTTAAAAAATGTACAGTTGAAAGTGAAAGTTGAAGTTGGGATGAAATGACATTTTTAACCCAACATTTGGGTTTGTCCATATTTTACCCAGATTTGGGTTCAAACAACCCAGCACTGTTTAGAGCGTATGCTTAAAATAATTATTTTAATAGTTCTTAAATACTTCTTTTGAAGTTTACTGTATATTAAATCAATAGCAATCCATGTGTTCATTTGAATAGGTACAAGTGTTCATTTAAATAGGTACAGATAGGTACAGGAAAGATTTTGTGAAAATATTGCATAGTCAATAGTTATGCAATGAAAAATTGAAAAATTATGCAATGACATAATTTCCCCCCCAAGACTGTAATACAAAGAAATTATGAACACAGGCAAAAACAAGAGAGAACCAACGTAATATTAATAAATGATAATGTATTCAATGTATGCTTTTTCCTGTGAGCTTTTTGTTTTTCTCTGCATTTTAGTAAAATAAAACCTGATATTTTGTTCTTTCCTCATATTTAAAATTTGTAAAAAATATAAAATATTTTCTTCAAATTTTTGATGATTTAATCGAACTTCTAGAGTCGTTAAAAAAAAATAAAAGCATGCATGTGATGTCTCTTTACGTGCTTGAATATTTTATTCTGTAAATAAATACACAATCAAGATATATTACAAGTCTATCTTCAAAAAGAGCTTTTAAAATACATTCATTCCTGCCATCAAAGTGCAAAGAGCCTTAAAATGGTCAAAATGGCAACATTATAGTCAAAGTCAAAGTCAACAAAAAAAAAACTCCACTGCAATCAGAGCGTGCACAAAGCCTCAAGAACAATGTCCCGAATTGAAAAGGTTGCTCATTTGCTGGCGACTTCTCTAAATAAAGGTCTTTGACATTTTATTAACAGCCAGCTGTAATTGGATCAGAAGAAGCAGATTAGACCGTTTTAAGAACATAAGCTCCTCTTCTTGAATGGCTGTCCGTCTGAGACGTCATGATATCATGGCATGACTCAGCGCTCAAGTGCACAATTCACAATAACAATGACATTTTGCTGTCGGTGAGACAATCAAGTACACACACGTACATTTTCCCATAAATAAACACTCTTTAAGAGATCGTATTGATCAGATTCCTAGTTAGGAGAGAGCTTCTGCTAGGTCAGTGTCCTTCATGGGCATTTTGCACATTGGCGTCTGCTTTCTGGGCGACACTGAGGTTGGCAAGCCAGAGTGCCAAGACCAAATGTGAAAAACAAAGCCAGGTGCGGATCACAATTGAGGCCCATCATAGAAACACTGTCCTACTCTCAAAACTAAAGAATTCATAAACACATACAGTACTTTGCAGTTTATATAACACGATTAGATTTGAAATACATGCACAAAATAAATGTATTCACATCCACATGAAAAACACAAGGTCGATAATAAAATGTATGTAAGAATATATAAATATAAATCATTTTTTCTTTTTATATAAATAGAAAAAATCACATCCTGACAGCCAGAGAAAAAATTGCAATATTACATGTTCAATGTGTTTTAAGGATAAAGCCCCATTCTGTAAATAGTGAATCTTGCCCTTCTGAAATTACATTATGCCTCACATTACTTTCAGAAATCAATAAAACTGAAGTCATGTTGCATTAATGCTTGTGCTGACTGTGCTGGATTGTAATGACTGTGGAAACCGTGGCGTTCTTCTTTAGGAACTTTAGGTGCATAAACATATTTGGGATTACAGTATGTCAAAAATGTATTACAGGGCTAAATGGTGGATTGAAGGATATCCATGAGGTCCACAAGACCATTGACTGTCCCATTTGTGTCATTTTATGATTCAGAGGGGCGCTGTCGCGTACCCTCAATGCATTTTTAACTAGATTATAGCATCCCTATGTTCCTAATTTAGAAGGTTTCAAACATGGGCTTACATGGTCAAAACCCACTTTTTTTCTCATAATATACATTGCAGCATAGGGTGACCACTGATTTTGTAGGACAACGCGAGACATACATTTATACTATTATACTGTCACTGGAGACGTACCTTTACAAAAGGTAAACTTTTGGCCATTTTAGGTGCTAATATGTACATTTTAGGTGCTATTATGTACATTTTAGGTGCTAATATGTACCACTAAGGTACCAATATGCACCCTTTAGGTACAAAAGTGTATCTTTTGAAAAGGTACAGCCCCAGTGACAGCTTTTGTACCTTTTTTTTCTGAGAGTGTAAGCAACAGGGCGGTTCAAATTACATTTTATACTAAAACAAATTTCCTAAAGTAGTGACTCGTTTCAGGCAATTGGTTCTTTCCATTGGGAGATACAGTAATAACTCCATTTATAGTGCACTTGGATCTTTGAAACTTTGCAGACCTTTCACATTCACTAACAGCTATATTACACTGCATGTAAGATAATATCCGAAAAGTATAATAGGGCCACTTTCAAAATTAGCTCAGTTGATGTTGCTAAAGAACAAGTTTGGAAGGGCTTGGTTGAGGATCGGCCATCCTCGCAGCCAAAGCAAGACTATGAGCTTCAGCATGATGTGGTAAAACTCTAATGATGATATTTGGATTGTTCGAAAACAGAAGCTGGTTTACGAAAGAACGCACCTTTAAACAAAATAGATGCGTTTCTCTTTGCTTTCTGTTTTGCGTTTCACCGCAGGAGATGTGCCGACGGCTTGTGGTATAGAGTCAGCTGTCGAGAGCTGTATCCTGACATCCCGGTACCCAGAAGGCCGAGCAGCATGGCAAAGCGGGGTACAACGGGCCCTTCCCTCTGCAGACCGGTTCGTGCCGCCTGAGTCTAAAAGCAAAAGGTCTAAGGTCAGTGCATGTTTATGGCCCTTCTAAGAGATAATCGATCAAGGATAGTTCTCAGAGGCTTTTTATATCAGACAAGTTTCAGAGTACTGAACTTCTCAGATCAAGATCAAGACTGATAAGAAGATAAAGCTTATCAACCTAAACAAATATAATTAGGCACTTTCCTTGAATGTGATTTAAGGTGTTTTGTAAACAGTCAAGCGTATATAATGCGCTTTTAATTTTAATCTACCCTCAAAAACCACATGGAGAATCATTTATATCATGTAAACACATCATTAATGGAAACAAACACCAACGCATCAAAGTTAATTGCTGCTGAATCTGTTTCCTAAAATAGCTAAAGAGAGTTTTAGAGATTTGCAGCAAGCGTCTCACGCCGATGGGCTTGGGATCCACTAAAACCAAAACCAGACAGGCTGTGATTCTGATCCAGAAAGGATTTTTTTTGGACATAAAAATCTCACAGAATATCATCAGATTACTGTAAATTCATTCATGTTATTTTCCTTGATGAAATTATTTAAAATGGAAAATATTTAAATATTTGCTCTAAATGGATTCTCTATATACATTTATTCAAATATGTATATTTTTAAATACATTCTTAATAATAAATAAAAACAACAACACATTTTTTTGGTCTAATTTGGTCTGATCTTTATTAACTTGCTTACTGTAATGTGTCGTGCCTGGTATCTATATGCTTAGCCACTTGGATTATTTTATTAGATTTTATTTAATTATAAACCAAACTATAATCATTGCAATAATTCAACACATAAATGCTGTTTGTTTGGGTCTGATAATATATATATATATATATATATATATATATATATATATATAAAATGTACTAAATTTTGCATGGATTAGTACATTTGATAATGTTTGATATA
>NW_024121654.1:6331044-6378628 GCF_016745375.1 Pimephales promelas
TTTAGCTATCTAAATATATTTGTCTAAAACTATGTTCGTTGTTCATTGTCAAGTCAACCAACACAGTTTTCCCTCATATTTGTGGAGCCAGGCGCTGCTGCATTGTGAAAAGTAAACGATATTTCACATTTTTGTCACCGCACCCAAGCAGTCGCTTCACAGAGTGGAGCGTTGCGTATCCATGACAACTAGAAGGAAGTTTTTAGGCTACTAATTATTTATTATATTATACCCTTTAACCAGGAGAAGCCCATGGGTTTAGAACCTATTTTGAAAGGGAGACCTGTTTAGAAATATGTGTGAACAGCTAATATGTGTTAAACAGCCTAACTTGATAACGAACGAACCAACGTCGGATACCTTTACTCCCTGTATGACATGTATAGTGGTTGTCAACACTGATCTATATGACGATAGTGGTTGTCAACAACATAGCCTCTGAACATCATAAACAAAACAATGGCCAACACAAACTGTTCTGGAAAATGCACTTTCTAACGCATGATTTCGCATTTTATAATGTATAGAGAGATATAACAGTTACCAAATCGCATAGCTTGAGCACGTAGCATGGCAACATTAATGTCCGAGTGATTCCACGTGTACCGCGTATGTACACGCCGTCAAATGTCCGAGCGAAACAAAACAAAATGTAGATCTACATCTGGGGAGCGATATTTATTTTTTCCTAGGATGGTAGGAGTGACGGGTAGGTTGGGGTTGAGGTAGGTCATATGCTATATATATATATATATATATATATATATATACAATAATAACGTTAAGTCAACGGTATTTATAAACACGCTGAAAAGAGATTATGCGTGTTGATAGCATGGCAAAAATACGTGATACGTGTCATACATACACAATTTCATGAGATCAGTCTGAGCATGGATGTTGTTGTGACTTAACGTTCCTTTCAAAATGATGCAAATACTGAGAAATGTAATATTTAAACCCCTTCTCTCTTGCTCTGGGGAGCTGGAGGAAAATCATTAGCCAGTCGATGAACATAATCGACTGTAATATTCGGCAAATGTTCAAGACATCTGGAGAAACATACATCCTCTACGTCGTCCATCAGGCTACCGGAAACTAGACACCCCATATCGGTTTCGCAGCCGGAACTAGCATATGCTAACGTGCACATAGCCATATTTCCAAGCAATAAGTGTTTTTTTTAATCCTGTCGACATTTACTGTAGTTGTGAATGGGTCTCCTACACTGCTTGATCACGCCCATCATTTCTCCCCTCGGCTTTTAGATTTTCGGGAAGAAAAAAAAATCCACTTCCATGTCCAAACTTTTAGGATACCGGGTATCAGATTTGCACAATCCATTCGCACAATACTTCGTCATGTTTCCCTCGCTCGAAAGCTTGCCAGACCCCCTGACCTAGTTACGGTTGCTAAAACACGATTGGCTAGTGGCGGTTTTCGGCGTGGCTTAGCGAAGGGGCAATTACTTTTATTTAAAAACAAGGGTACATTAAAATAATCTAAAGTGACAGTAGTGACTTTTATATTACTACTAAATGATTCTATTTCATCCAAGAATGCCGGGAAAAAATATATTTCAACAAAAACATTAAACAGCACAACTGTTTTCAACATTAATAAAAATGTTTTTTGAGCAGCAAATTAGAATGATTCGGAAGGATGAAGTGATGCTGAAAATTCAACTTTGTAAAAATGGTATAGGCTCAAAATATAGATTTTTTAAAGATATTTTTAAGTTGAAAATTATAGTTTTGAGAATATGTTTGAGATTGCGAATATGAGCCAGATGCTAATGTACTGGGAAATCAGTGCTCTTGCAAGGATAGTGATGTTTGTATAAAACATCTACGCAAACCGAACCATTCCAAGTTACAAATAAATGCTTTATTTTATTCTTCAGTAATCGTTACTCTGTACTATATCATCGCGACAGGTAGAGATCCATTCGTGTTAGATTTAGATCCGGGTCGCTAAAGACCCAAATATGTAATAATGATTGGCGAAACATTCATGCATTTAAGGGTTAAAAAATGAAAAGATATACACTTCAATTAGGGTTAGAAGAACTGTTCCCAAAAATATAACATGCTAGAAAAATAATAATTCTGCCTATTTAAATCCAAACAACAACTTTTTTTTTGGCTGTGCGGTGTATAAAATTGTAAATATATACCCTGACTCTTCCACCAACACAAAAAGTCAGAGCTCAAAGAGCAAACATTATAATTCTGATATGACTTGAAGATTATTCATATGAAGAGAGAGAAAGATCAACCTGTTCTGCAATGTCATTCCTCCCCTACCCACAATCCTCTGCCTCCTCCATTTTACTTCCTCCATCTCATTGTATCAATGCCACATCCCTACACCCTTACTTACCAAAGCACTTGGCCTGATTACAGTGCGAATACTCTCCCGAGTGCTCATTTATAAATGAAGGAGTGAGGAATGTTTCGGATATTTTAAGTTCTTTACCCTCTGGACTTTGTCATTTCTTATGATCGTGGCATATTAGGGACAGCTCAGCCTGACTTTCCTGAAAAAAAAAAAAGCTTATGATTGAAGAACATGGGGTCAGAGTAGAGGAGTCCATTTATTCGGCCTTCAACTGATTTATGAAGGAACACTAACCACAGTCTCAACAAGATGGCACCTCAAAATTATGATGTTTACCAACTGGCAACCTGACATGGCTAAAAATAAAATCAACGCTTGTGAAATAGCTTGATATAAACTGCTGGAACAGAGAGGACATTCATCTCAATGAAAACCTGTTTATAGGAGGAAAATCAAAACTCTACAAGAAGACCTGAACTGAACTGGAGATGTATGGAAGTTTAGGGTTTCGTTTGTCCTCATCCGTTGGGCTTCCTGCTTTACATACCAAGTTCTGGGTGAATAAACTCACTAGCAGCCGAAGGAAGCGGATCTCACTGAAATATCCCTTTGTAGACTGAACAACATAGGAACATTACTTCCCCTCTTCCACAACCACAAGCCTAGTACCACCACTGAATGAGCAATAAGGGAGAATAACAAAAGTACTACCATGTTTTTGGAAACGGTACTGTGGATAATGGTAATGTACCATAGCAATAGTGCGATTTCATGGTTTTCTCTGTACCTTGCACGCCTTTACAAAAAAAGTACTGTGGCAATACCATGGTACAAGTATCAAATGGAAATATTAAGCTAGTCCAAGGAAATTCCATGGTCTAAAAAAAGTGTGTAGATACAAATAGCCAGTATGGTATATCATGGCATTTTTATGTTTTTAAGGACATAGAGTGGTTTTGCACATGGTGCGATCATGGCAATAATGCTTATTAGGATATTTACCAAAGGAATCCTGAAATTTGAGGACATGTACTATGATAGTAGTACCATGGTTTTCTTTGAAGTACCTTAGAAAAAGTACAGAAGGTAATATGATGTTAATACGTAATATGAAATATATTATGGTCCAGTAAGTCATATACCATGGTATTTACATGATGGTGCTCCAAGGTAACAAAGAAAACCATGGTACGCATCCAAAAATTATGGTAGCAATTATGGTGTTGTCAGGGGCTTTTTTTGTACATTTTTTTCGAGTCAAATGAAATTAACAAAATGACTCAAAAAAAAAATTGTTTATTTTGATGAACGAGTTCAAATAGGAGAGTCACGAACGCTCAACACAGAACAGAGCAAGTCGAGCATTTGTACTTATAAAACTTAAACTTTGTTATTTGTTTTTGAAATGACCGATCTTTTCCCTTGATAAGACCCTTATTCATTGTCTGGTGTCGTTTAAAGCCCTTTGAAGCTGCACTGAAACGGTCATTTGGACCGTGAACCGTGTGGCACCCAATGAAATCGATTATATGGAGAAAAAAACATGGAAACCTTAATTTCTTTTCGACTGAAGAAAGAAAGACATGGTCATCTTGGATGACATGGGGGTGAGTAAATTATCAGCAAAAGTTTTTTTTAAAGTGAATTACTCCTTTAAGCTTATGATGCTTTTGGGACATCCAGCCCTCGCCAAAAAAAATCAGACAGTTTGGTCTAGCAGCAAGGTTAGAGTCTCATAATGTCTCTCTCTCTATCAGACGAGGGTATCAGAGCTTTTGAATGCTCTCTTTCCCATCTCTAATGTGAGGGGCCATGTACAAGGAAAACGGCATTTTGCCCGTTCATTTACATGACAACTTTTGAAAACGTGTTTCAAAGTGCAAGCTTTTGAAAACAATACTGTTCGTTTTTGTCTCTGACATGTAAACTACAAAACGTGAATTTCTGAAAACAGTGACGTCATGCGCTTACGTATTTGTGTTCAGTCTATGGCCACGTAATGTTTTCTTTACAAAGTGACATCGCCAACTACTGGCCTGGCATGAATAATACAGCGTTTTTAGATGTTCTCACAGATCTGTGTGAACAGGGATTGTTTTGACCTCGTTGACGTCTGTATGCGAAAAACGCGAAGGAAAAACTTTTCTGTTTTTAGTACATCTTGTCGTTTAAATGTACCCTCAGATCCAAAACATGTTTGTGGAACAGATTTTGTTGGGAAGAATGTGTCAAGGCCATCACACTGGCCACAGAACGCAGTGAGAAGCTTTAACTTTTCACTGCAAGTTTCTGAAATTACATTAAAAAAAAAAAGTTTGTGGGGGAGTGAAAGAAAGCTTATCTGCAACCGTCTCCTGCTGTTACGCTGTAGGGATCTTATCGGACTCCTGCAGACTTAACAGCTGACAGAACATTACATCTGAAAGGGAGGACGGCGCTGAATGCCATGAATCTGTATTGAAACTCAGCGAGAACAAAAACCACATTTAATTAAGATCAATTTATGTTCTTATACATGAAAAGAACAGGAATACACAACATCATGCATGATATGTTATGTGCTTACTACTTATGACAATCAAATCCCATTTCCACCACATAAGAAAGAGAATAATGCTTTGCTAAATCACTATTATAGTCTCAGTCTTTATATCATAATTAAGATTTTTAAATCTCATAGATATGACTTAAATCATAATTATGACTTTGTGACTTTTAAGTTCACTTTTAAAGTTATAATTATGAGATAAAATAATAATTATGAGAAAAGTCAAAATTGTGACTGTCAATCTCAACATTTATTTAGCCATTTAACTATTTAATGTCATAATTATGGCTTTTTAAGTCATAATTCTCGTCTTTTAATCTCATGAATATGACAGTATGTCATAATTTTGACTTTTTATGTCAAATGATTTACAAAAGCATGTTTTTTCCCCTTTTGTTTAAGAAATGGGCTTCCATAGCATACATGACTGATCATGAACTCTATACTGGCATACTCATACTTGAGAATATGTGGACTGCACTAATTTAATTTGTCTATAACATCATACTTATAGGATTTTATTCTTCTATAATATCATACTGATATGCACATTTTGCTATACCCATAGTCCTACTACATTCCATACTCATATTCCTGGTTGACAGTAATGGCCGATGACAAGCATACAAAGAAACATTCAGAATAGTAGAAAACATGTAGAATTCTAAATTATTATGTTTCCATGAGCCAAACTTCTGATTAATACAGGCCAACTGATTTTGATTTTTAAACAAAAATATGGCGTAATCTGTGCATGGCAATCCTTAATTATGACATTTAAATAACTGAGATATGACGCAAAAAAGCAAGTAAACACACTTACTCGGTACTTCAAATGCTGTCTTTTCCTCTATGACGTTACTTGTATTTTCCAGTATTACAATTATCATACACTGAAATAACCTTTTTATCGTCCTCAAAAACTTCATATTGTCATACAAGAGCGATTTCAAAACAAGTGGATTAAATGAAGAGATATTTTCAAAACTAATGGCTTCGCTCCTCTTGTCATAATCTGACTTTACGACTCAATCGGGGGCGAATACTCTTTTTAAACAGTACAGTTCACTTACTACACATGCTGAAACACGAAACAAGCAAACTTTGAGACACGATCACATCTGATGTCTGTAGTTTGAACTGAAGCCCACGGGCAACATCCCAGCTCACCTTCCTCGCGTGCTCGTGATGCCACGCCACGTCGTCCTCTTCTGACGCTTCATCCACCAGAACTTTACTCTTGCTCTTCTTGAACATTATGTCCGCTGTATATCAAAAGCGCAGTATTTCCAAACCCATGAGATCGATGCCAGTGCAGACTCTTCGTGAGGAGATCGTGGTTAAATCAGAACAATAACCCGACTGTGAACGCGCCCGCCCAGCACTCGCACGCACACTCGCTCGCTCCTTTCCTCCGGCCACTATCTCCTCCTGATGATCGTCTGACTGACCTCAGTTCGGTTCTGTTGGGCTGCAGCACCTGGACAGCCGCTCCTCCCATTATGGATCAGATTGCCACTGATCAACCAGTTGTCATGGTAACGGGGCGGGGTGATGCCCCCCTCAGACCCTCCTACCGGGACAGGAGGTCTTATGAACAGTTAAATGATGTCTCCTGAGTTTTGGTCTAGTGTAGAAGTTTTTCTTTTACTCTAAGCAGACTTTAGTGAGTCCCAAAAATTGGACTCTTAACCAACCCTTGTAGGCTATGTCAAATTCTCATATCAAGTGGCAAATAACAAACAACATTTTTTTAAGCAATTAATAAAACATATAACCTACAACTAGACTTTTGAAACTATTTTCATATAGCCTACTTCCACTAAAATCACTTTGGATTTAGTTGATTATTGTTATTTTTTTACAGCTGCGAATTTGATTGACGTTAAAAAACAAAACAAAAAAACAAACACAATTTTGTGATAACACAATTAAATTCATACATTTGAAGTATGACTTAAGTGTCCAGATACTTTTTAGGGAACTTTATGTTTGTTTCTTCTCAGGTTTTTCTTTTTTAAATAATTTTTTTGAACATTTTTTTAAATAGAATTGCTGACCCCCTATTATAATTCATATATATATATGAAGAGTTCAGATGCAAAAGCCTCTAAATGCCATTTGAAATTTTCTTCTTTAATGATGATTTTTATCAAACTTGTATATTTAAGTTCAGTAATTTCACTTAAATAACAGTTAATAGGTAATTATCATTGCCATTTAAGTGAAATTACTGAACTTAAATATACCAGCTTGATAAAAATCATCATTTTAAAGAAGAAAATTTCAAATGGCATTTAGAGGCTTTTGCATCTGAACTCTTCATATATATATATATATATATATATATATAATGCATCTCAAGATCTGTTGTCTCGTCTGTAAAGTTTGTGGTGGAAAGAACTAAAGAAATGCAGGACAGTCATAAAATGTAAAAACTAACTGTTTTAATTTGACATTTATAGATTTGAAATCTGTAAGTTTCCATAAAAAAATCAATTCTTGGGACAATAAAGGTGGCCAAAATTCAAGAAACAACCAAATGTGCTGTTTATCCTTTGAATGTGTTCCCTTTCAATGTGAATAAAGCAGGCTAAGAAGCATGTCTATTTGAATTTAGTGTAAAGGTTTCCATTTATGTGTGTTAAATCTATATTAGTCTTGCTGTATTAGTCGGATCTAAGGTATATAATGCATTAATTTGTTCATGTGATGTGAATGTTCACATGCTTTAATTGTGAAGAATATATTCTTTGTTAACTTCTTAAAGAGTTTAAACACATGCAGAGTACTTTAGGTCTTATAAACACACGCAGAGTACCTCCCATGGGCCTTTATTAAGGAGATTATGAAATTGAAAGTTATGAACATGTTTATGAAGTTTACCGTTTCCCACTTTCTGGCGTACATTGGGACTCGCTTGAGACACAACAGCTTTTAAACAAGACAGAGAAGCTCACCTTATCTGATAACACACACACACACACACACACACACACACACACACACACACACACACACACACACACACACACACACACACACACACACTACAGATCAGCATGTTTACAGTAAATACATAAACACAGAACCTGTGTTGAGCTTCGGTGTGATAAGAGTCTGGTCTAATTATGATCTGTGAGACTATTTATGCTTTAAACCAAAGATGCATGGGCTGACCATTCAAAAGTTTGTGGTCCGTAAGAATTTTATAAAACATTCATAAAGAAATACTTTTATTCAGCAAGGACGCATATTGATCAAAAGTGACAGTAAAGACATTTTAATGTTACAAAAGGATTTGATTTCATAAGAGTGCTGTTGTTTTGAACTTTCATTAAAGCATTCTGTAAAAAAGTATTATGGTTTCCAGTAAGTATATATTTGTATCTATTTATATTTCACTATTTCACAATGTTATACTGTTTTTTTTTTTTTTTTTTTTTTGTTTTTTTACTGCATTTTGATTTAATAAATGCCTTGTTAAGTGGAAGAGCGTTCTTTCAGAGCATGAAGATAACAAATAATGTACAATAACTGAGGCAGTATTGTATAGGCTATATGCATGTCTCCTGTGCTTCTAACAAGATACATAATGTTTCGACCTCATTTTGTTATTTTTTGTCTGTGTGAGTTGTAAGGAAGAGCACCGTTCATTTATAAATCTCCTTTAATAAAAGCACTCACCCATATCAAGGTCAAAGACATAAGATAGTCTGGTCACACGCTGACTCATCCTGAGGATATTACCCCTATTCTCTCTTTCTCTTTCTCTCTTTATTTACACACACATAAAGAGCAATGGCAAAAGAACACTTGTCTGTAACGGCCGGGAGGCCAGCATAAGCAGATTGCCTTTGTGAAAGTTGCAGATTATTAACTTAACACAACAAATATGTGAGTGTAGATGTAGATTGTAGGTTTGTGTACTGTATTTGCTGCTTGAATGTATGTTTTTGATTGGTCGTATGCAAGAGGAAGTAATTCCGACAGGTTGGTTCTGGTAAGGATTTGCAGAGCTTAATAGCTGAATTGGGTCAATGCATTTGCAACATAGGCACTAAAGACCACAGGTGATCGTCTGGAAGATCAGACACTCATAAACAACTCTTATTTAGCGTTTCTCTGTCTTACATAACCACAAAGATAAACTGTTTTTAGTGTGTTGTAATCAGATTTTGGTGGATGAAATGTTAAAGATATTTTAGGAGGTTTTGGTGCGGTGGGGCCCTCTACTGTATGACTTCAAAACCAAATCATTTTGGAGTGTTGAAGTTTCAATCATATATACAGTATATGTATATATATATATATATATATATATATATATGAATAGTTCAGATGCAAAAGCCTCAAATGCCATTTGAAATTTTCTTCTTTAATGATGATTTTTGTCGAACTTGCATATTTAAGTTCAGTAATTTCACTTAAATAACAATTAATAGGTAATTATCATTGCCATTTAAGTGAAATCACTGAACTTAAATATACAAGCTTGACAAAAATCATCATTAAAGAAGAAAATTTCAAATGGCATTTAGAGGCTTTTGCATCTGAACTCTTCATATATATATATATATATATATATATATATATATATATATATATATATATATCAGACTAAACAACTCTTATTTAGCATTTTTTACATAACCACAAAGATAAACTGTTTTTGGTGTGTAATCAGATTTTGGTGGATGAAATGTTAAGGCTAGTTTGGGAGGTTTTTGCCTGTGTTCATAATTTTAAATATATATATATATATATATATATATATACTCTCTAAATTTTTTTTGGGTCAAATATGGATGAATTCAAACATTGGGTTAAAAATGTTATTTAAAAATGTAACCCAATGGCTGGGGTTGTCCATATTTGACCCAAATTGGGTTAAAACAACCCAGCATTTTTAGAGTTTTCAAATGTTGGGTTAAACATGCAATTTAAAAAATGTACAGTTGAAAGTGAAAGTTGAAGTTGGGATGAAATGACATTTTTAACCCAACATTTGGGTTTGTCCATATTTTACCCAGATTTGGGTTCAAACAACCCAGCACTGTTTAGAGCGTATGCTTAAAATAATTATTTTAATAGTTCTTAAATACTTCTTTTGAAGTTTACTGTATATTAAATCAATAGCAATCCATGTGTTCATTTGAATAGGTACAAGTGTTCATTTAAATAGGTACAGATAGGTACAGGAAAGATTTTGTGAAAATATTGCATAGTCAATAGTTATGCAATGAAAAATTGAAAAATTATGCAATGACATAATTTCCCCCCCCAAGACTGTAATACAAAGAAATTATGAACACAGGCAAAAACAAGAGAGAACCAACAAAATATTAATAAATGATAATGTATTCAATGTATGCTTTTTCCTGTGAGCTTTTTGTTTTTCTCTGCATTTTAGTAAAATAAAACCTGATATTTTGTTCTTCCCTCATATTTAAAATTTTTAAAAAATATAAAATATTTTCTTCAAATTTTTGATGATTTAATCGAACTTCTAGAGTCGTTAAAAAAAAATAAAAGCATGCATGTGATGTCTCTTTACGTGCTTGAATATTTTATTCTGTAAATAAATACACAATCAAGATATATTACAAGTCTATCTTCAAAAAGAGCTTTTAAAATACATTCATTCCTGCCATCAAAGTGCAAAGAGCCTTAAAATGGTCAAAATGGCAACATTATAGTCAATAAAGTCAACAATAAAAAAACTCCACTGCAATCAGAGCGTGCACAAAGCCTCAAGAACAATGTCCCGAATTGAAAAGGTTGCTCATTTGCTGGCGACTTCTCTAAATAAAGGTCTTTGACATTTTATTAACAGCCAGCTGTAATTGGATCAGAAGAAGCAGATTAGACCGTTTTAAGAACATAAGCTCCTCTTCTTGAATGGCTGTCCGTCTGAGACGTCATGATATCATGGCATGACTCAGCGCTCAAGTGCACAATTCACAATAACAATGACATTTTGCTGTCGGTGAGACATCAAGTACACACACGTACATTTTCCCATAAATAAACACTCTTTAAGAGATCGTATTGATCAGATTCCTAGTTAGGAGAGAGCTTCTGCTAGGTCAGTGTCCTTCATGGGCATTTTGCACATTGGCGTCTGCTTTCTGGGCGACACTGAGGTTGGCAAGCCAGAGTGCCAAGACCAAATGTGAAAAACAAAGCCAGGTGCGGATCACAATTGAGGCCCATCATAGAAACACTGTCCTACTCTCAAAACTAAAGAATTCATAAACACATACAGTACTTTGCAGTTTATATAACACGATTAGATTTGAAATACATGCACAAAATAAATGTATTCACATCCACATGAAAAACACAAGGTCGATAATAAAATGTATGTAAGAATATATAAATATAAATCATTTTTTCTTTTTATATAAATAGAAAAAATCACATCCTGACAGCCAGAGAAAAAATTGCAATATTACATGTTCAATGTGTTTTAAGAATAAAGCCCCATTCTGTAAATAGTGAATCTTGCCCTTCTGAAATTACATTATGCCTCACATTACTTTCAGAAATCAATAAAACTGAAGTCATGTTGCATTAATGCTTGTGCTGACTGTGCTGGATTGTAATGACTGTGGAAACCGTGGCGTTCTTCTTTAGGAACTTTAGGTGCATAAACATATTTGGGATTACAGTATGTCAAAAATGTATTACGGGGCTAAATGGTGGATTGAAGGATATCCATGAGGTCCACAAGACCATTGACTGTCCCATTTGTGTCATTTTATGATTCAGAGGGGCGCTGTCGCGTACCCTCAATGCATTTTTAACTAGATTATAGCATCCCTATGTTCCTAATTTAGAAGGTCTCAAACAATGGGCTTACATGGTCAAAACCCACTTTTTTTTCTCATAATATACATTGCAGCATAGGGTGACCACTTGGTTGCAGGACAGTAGATCTGATTTTGTAGGACAACGCAGGACATACATTTATACTATTATACTGTCACTGGAGACGTACCTTTACAAAAGCTAAACTATTGGCCATTTTAAGGGCAAATAAGTACATTTTAGGTGCTATTATGTAAATTTTAGGTGCTAATATGTACATTTTAGGTGCTAATATGTACCACTAAGGAACCAAATGCACCCTTTAGGTACAAAAATGTATCTTTTGAAAAGGTACAGCCCCAGTGACAGCTTTTGTACCTTTTTTTCTGAGAGTGTAAGCAACAGGGCGGTTCAAATCACATTTTATACTAAAACAAATTTCCTAAAGTAGTGACTCGTTTCAGGCAATTGGTTCTTTCCATTAGGAGATACAGTAATAACTCCATTTATAGTGCACTTGGATCTTTGAAACTTTGCAGACCTTTCACATTCACTAACAGCTATTACACTGCATGTAAGATAATATCCGAAAAGTATAATAGGGCCACTTTCAAAATTAGCTCAGTTGATGTTGCTAAAGAACAAGTTTGGAAGGGCTTGGTTGAGGATCGGCCATCCTCGCAGCCAAAGCAAGACTATGAGCTTCAGCATGATGTGGTAAAACTCTAATGATGATATTTGGATTGTTCGAAAACAGAAGCTGGTTTACGAAAGAACGCACCTTTAAACAAAATAGATGCGTTTCTCTTTGCTTTCTGTTTTGCGTTTCACCGCAGGAGATGTGCCGACGGCTTGTGGTATAGAGTCAGCTGTCGAGAGCTGTATCCTGACATCCCGGTACCCAGAAGGCCGAGCAGCATGGCAAAGCGGGGTACAACGGGCCCTTCCCTCTGCAGACCGCTTCGTGCCGCCTGAGTCTAAAAGCAAAAGGTCTAAGGTCAGTGCATGTTTATGGCCCTTCTAAGAGATAATCGATCAAGGATAGTTCTCAGAGGCTTTTTATATCAGACAAGTTTCAGAGTACTGAACTTCTCAGATCAAGATCAAGACTGATAAGAAGATAAAGCTTATCAACCTAAACAAATATAATTAGGCACTTTCCTTCAATGTGATTTAAGGTGTTTTGTAAACAGTCAAGCGTATATAATGCGCTTTTAATTTTAATCTACCCTCAAAAACCACATGGAGAATCATTTATATCATGTAAACACATCATCAATGGAAACAAACACCAACGCATCAAAGTTAATTGCTGCTGAATCTGTTTCCTAAAATAGCTAAAGAGAGTTTTAGAGATTTGCAGCAAGCGTCTCACGCCGATGGGCTTGGGATCCACTAAAACCAAAACCAGACAGGCTGTGATTCTGATCCAGAAAGGATTTTTTTTTGGACATAAAAATCTCACAGAATATCATCAGATTACTGTAAATTCATTCATGTTATTTTCCTTGATGAAATGATGTAAAATGGAAAATATTTAAATATTTGCTCTAAATGGATTCTCTATATACATTTATTCAAATATGTATATTTTTAAATACATTCTTAAATAAAAAAAAAACAACAACAACATTTTTTTGGTCTAATTTGGTCTGATCTTTAACTGCTTTACTGTAATGTGTCGTGCCCTGTATCTATATGCTTAGCCACTTGGATTATTTTATTAAGATTTTATTTAATTATAAACCAAACTATAATCATTGCAATAATTCAACACATAAATGCTGTTTGTTTGGGTCTGATAATATATATATATATATATATATATATATATATATATATATATAAATGTACTAAATTTTGCATGGATTAGTACATTTGATAATGTTTGATATACAGTATGTTTAACATGGATCATGAAATATTACATTATAAGAATCTGGTATACACTGTAAAAGTATATTGCATATTATAATGTATGTTTGTTGTATTGTATTTTATTCAAAATAATATATTAAAGAAATTAAATTTGTAAAATTTAAAATTAACATTCAAAGTCAAAGTCTTCCTACATTTAAAGTCATCTCCTGACCTCAAACATAAAGAAAAGCCACTGTTTGGAGAAGGCCTTTTTAGTTTGTTTTAGATATTAGAAACAGGACACTTACCTGCAGGTATCGAATGTATCCAGGTGTCAGGAGAGGAATGCGGAAGAACATCTCAGCAGCAGCGCTTGGACTCTCTCTTGTTAGACAACCAAAAAGTTCCCTTCGTCCACACACAAGCACCAGATGGATCTGTAACCGCTCTTCAGACACCTGCAGACTTATAAAGCTTTGGGTTCTTATATAATGGGTCACATGTCTGCATAAAATCCTGTCTATCTTTTTGTGAAGGGACGGTGTGTGTATGTTTGCTCTGATAATAGATCGGGAATCCAGGGCAGATATTTAAGTCTGTTATTGTTTTGGCCAATGCTAATAGCAATTAATGAATCGTATAAAATGACTAGTGTATTTGAGTCGCATGCATTTTTCAAGTATCTATCCATTATCATATTATTTTCATTTTGGGAAACTTTTACTTTAGGCAAGGCAAGGCAATTTTATTTGTATAGCGCATTTCATACACAGTAGCAATACAATGCGCTTCACACAGTATATATAATAATATAAACAATTAAGATTCAATGTAGCCACACAACACAGAAATAAATACACATTTATCAAAAATACATTAAAAATAAAATAAAATAATGTAAATACATTTATTTGTCACGCATTAACTGGACAAAGCATCTGAAAAAAACTTAGTCTTTAATCTATTTTTAAAAATTGTAATGGTTGGAGTGTTTTAAAGTAGTTAAAAGCAGCTTCCCCTTGTTTTGTTCTAACTATAGGTTTTAGTAGAAGCTGTTTATGCTGTGATCTAAGCGGTCTAGGTTGAGTATAGCTACTGTTGAAACATATCACGAAGGTATTTAGGTCCCATTCCCTTTATTGACTTAAAAACTAATAAAAGTGCTTTAAAATTAACATAACTGGGAGCCAGTGTAAGGACTTTAAAATCGGAGTAATATGTTCTCTTCTTTTGGTTTTTGTAAGGATCCTGGCTGCACTATTCTGTACCATTTGGAGCGGTTTTAAATTCTTTTTAGGGAGTCCTGCTAAAAGCACATTACAGTAATCAATCCTACTTTACATTTCATTAACATGGGACTACGGATAAAAAAATAGCCTCTGGATAAATCCGGTACAATACATGAAATGGTCATTTTATGTTAAAAATTGTGCATGGTCCCTTTATTAAAAAAAAAAAAAAAAAAACATGTTCAAACCGAAGAAGTCGAGACTTGCTCACACTGAGATGCGATGTCCGATTTGTGAACGAGTCAATTCTTTTAAAGTGAAACAGCATTATGGAAGTTGTGATAGTCTTTTCTTTTAACACCAGTAAACACATCATCAGAAAAGAGATGTCGCTGCAGTTGGGAAAGTTATTTTCATTAAAGATTACACCGGCACATAATTTTAAAAATAATGATAATCAAGGATAAATCATTTAATAAACAATCCAAATAGTCCATTTTGATTTTATGGTGTCTTCAAAGAATCTGATGAATCGGTTCACAAATCGCGATTCATTCACAAACTGGACTGATGCTCAAAAAGAAGTGGAGCAAATACACTTTCCTGATTGACAATTAGGATGCAGAACATTGGATTAGGTCACAATCTCATTGTTTCCTTGCTTGTTGTAAGGAAGACGCGACCCAGTAATCAAAGCTTCTTAAGAAAAAAAAGAACAGGACGCTCAAACAGCTCGTTTAAAGCATCGGCTGCTTTCAGCACAATTGATGTAACCAATAGTTCAGGACAGGTCTGCCCTTAATGACAGGTATTATGTTCCATCTTAATGAGGGTTAAACAGACCCTTGAACTATCTAAAGGCAGCATGATACCGTGAAAACAGATCAGCTTAGAAGTGACCTCTTAAGTGATGTTTGTGCCTTGTGGACTAAAAAACAATGCTCAGGACGTCTGACCTGACCTGCTGGACCACTGAAGAGAGAGGAATAGGAAGAAGAATAAGATATACAGGCATGCTCAAAAGTTTACATACACTTAACAGAATCTGCTAAATGTTAAAGCTATAGTATACGATGTTAAAAATCGGCCGAGAAAGCCTGAGACAGTAGGGAAGTTTTAAAAAACTCATCCCGCCCCTCCACACACACACACCCTCCCCTCTGTGCTACCTGATCCCTGACCTATGTCACTTTTGAGGTCACGTCAACGCAAGATTAGCAACACATGAAATGTTCTAAACTCCCCACCACCAAGTATAATTACTACCAGTATTGCTAAGGTTAATTGTAATAGCAGCACACAGCGCATCTTGTTCAAATTTCGATCGATTTTAAGAAATATAATTACTTTGACCCGTGATTGGCGATGCTAAGCGGCTAACATTGTCAATGCCGACCAGCAGGATGAGCAAGTTGTCAAACTGATATATTTATGGCCGGACAGCTTACATTGGTCAACTTCTCTGCGGCTGTACAGCCAATAGAGTGAATGGATTTTTTTCATTCTTTTTTCAATTCATATTGTTAGGATTGTACTATATAACCATAACCAGCATCTAAATGAGGATATTAAGAGTGAACAATCTTTGAAATCGTATACCCTAGCTAACAAGAGAGGAATCATACAAAATGCAAGTTAATTTTTATTTACTATGCCCTGAATAAGATATTGTGCATAAAGGATGTTTAAATAGGCGATAGACCACAAGAAAACAAAAGAAAAAAAAGAAAGAAAGAAACAGGACTTGTCTGTCCTGTGCAGTTAAACTCAAACTAAACCCAATGTTCTTCAGAAAAATCCTTCAGGTCCTGGAAATTCTTCAGTTTTCCAGCATATTTTGCATATTTGAACCCTTTCCAGCAGTGACTACGGTTTTTAGATCCCCAATTTTTAGATTCCAGGCGGTGAAAACGTTTTAAATTTTTCTTAATTTTTTTAAATATCTTTTTTTTTTCTTCACTTAGTTGCCCTTCAGAAGCATCAGAAGTAGTTTACATGTTTCATGGAAGACAAAATAATACAATCTTCAAATTTAAAAAGTTTGAATGCCTCGTGTTTCCTTCTGGAACACCAGGGAATGTTTTTCAGGGAAACTTTTTAAATAAAATAATATAACGTTATAGTTACATTTTGCAGATTCTGCAAGGTATAACGTTAGGCTATAACTTTTGACCACGACTGTGTACAAGGCAAGCCTACGCTACGTTGTTGGAAGGTTATGTTATCAAGCGACAACTGCATAGTCTTATTAATATTCACGAAACACGTTTTCGCCACTGGAAGTTAATTACTATTTTCAGCTATCTTTCAGGCATTTGTTGTTTAACCACTTTTGTGACGTAATTATCATGCGCCAGCAACACGGTAAGACCCACTGGAAGTGGAACGCGGGCCAGATTTGACATTTGAAATAGAACATAAAGCACAAATTGTCAAGAAATTTTACAGATTGGATACAAATATGAGTTTACATTTCGGAGGTGACTCAGGATTATAGCTGCATATTTCCTTTTAGGTATGTTTACGAGTGTCGCAGCATCATTTCTTGTGAAATCGAAACCTAAGAGATGAGTGTTTTCACTTTGTTTTTATGTCACACTGATGTTTACAAGACCATTTACATCGTACAATCCCCCCAATAAATCTTAATATTTACAGGTATGTGATAGCCAGGACGAGAAACCCTTAGTTTGACGATTTTCATTATGGCCTTTTAAACCGATTAATACAAACCAGGCTGTTTCGAGTTATTGAGAAGCTGAAAATGAATTTTAGCTTAATTTATATGTTAATGGAAGTAAAGTAATATATGAGAAATGTCTTGCTTTGTGTTACATCGTTTTAATAGCACCTGTAGTTTTTCCTTGAGTATCCTTTGCGTATTTCCTCGTTATGAAGAATCCAGCACTATTGATTATTAATGTTACAATTCTATGTTGTTTTAAATGTTAGAACAAAAAACAAACAAAAAAAAATTCGATTTCCAGCTCAAAATTCACTTTATAATTATAGTGGTCATGAGCTTGAGTTTTTTTTTTCCTTAACTTATCTGAGTAGTTGATGTAACACACTGTAATCCATGTAAAGTTGACTTAAAAGGCCAAATATTTTGTATTAATATATGACACTACAGTCTAATAATTAACACATTTAAGTGTTTATTTAATTACACTTAATCTATTTGATTTGTAGATTTCAATTACAGTAAAGACTGCTTTCTAAAAATTAGTTTTGTTCTCATTCACTTAGTCAGAGAAATCTCCACTTCCGTATAACTTAAACCAAAGTTATACCCCAGTCTGATTTCTATACTCTTGTTTTTACATTAGGGGTTTGCTAATTTTTTTAATCACCTCATTCTAATAACACGGTGAACATATATCGTTTTTCTGACTGTACACTTAAATTAAAGGGATAGTGTACCCAAAAATATATATTCTGTCATCATTTACTCACCCTCATGTTGTTCCAAACCTGTTTGAGTTTCTTCATTCTACTGAACACAAAATTATATATTTTGAAGAATATTAGTAACAAGACAGTTTATGGGCATTGACTTATATAGTATTTTTTTTCTCAAATCAGCTGTTTGGTTGCCAACGGGGTTAATCAACCATCAACAATTTCAAAAATATACACTTTCTTTTATACATGAATTTAATTTTTATCGTAAAATCTTGTTGAATAAAACCAATTTTTGGTTTGGGTTTAATGTAGTGCTGTCATGTTTTTGTATGAATGCAGCTTCTTGGACCTCTTGACTTTAAGATGAAGAGGGGGGCACCAGCATCAGATGAGCCTCTGAAGAAGAGGAAGACCCTCCGTGAGGACTCCTCTGATGAAGATGAGGAGTCTTCTCAAAGAACCACCAGTCAGGGTTAGAGAGGAGTTTCCTTCTCGCACTTCACACTGTTGTAACTTTTGATTATAGCGTAAGTTCATGTAAGCATGCTTGTTTGTTTGTCTCCCAGACTCGAGTCAGAGTGAGTCTCTCAGTGATGTTGAGGATCACAAGCCCAGTTTCTCCAGACCGGGTGATTCCCAGAATGCCGAGGGCAGCGATGCCTCTTACGATGCCTCTTCCAACTTTTCAATGTACAACACAGTCTCTCAGAAACTCATGGTAAAATCAGCACCTCCTGTCATTTTTTTAACCATCTTCTCAGCCTGTTAAATGCATATTAACACATTAAAAATGGTGTTTTCCTCTCTTTCCTTCAGGCCAAAATGGGTTTCAGAGAAGGTGAGGGTTTGGGAAAGTATGGTCAAGGACGGAAAGAGATCGTAGAAGCATCGACCCAGCGTGGGAGGCGGGGTTTGGGTCTGACCCTGAAGGGCTTCCAGGGCGACCTCAATGTAGACTGGGAAGATGAGCCTGAGGTACGGCATCATTGCCAACATATTTCTTATAACAACAGGACCATTATTTCTCCCTCATTTCGCATCTTTTCTCTCAGCCAAGCGCTATAGAAGAAGTCTCATGGTTTCCAGAAAGTTCTCCAGAGATCCCAGATGCAGATGAGCTGAGGGATTGGATGACTGTGGGACAGGTATTGCAGCACATATTACCTCATGGACTGAAATGATTAGTTTAAAGGAGTAGTTCACTTTTTAAAAAAAACTTTTGCTGATAATTTAGTCACCCCCATGTCATCCAAGATGTCCACGTCTTTCTTTCTTCAGTCGAAAAGAAATTAAAGTTTTTGATGAAAACATTTCAGGATTTTCTCCATATAATGGACTTCAATGGGAACCAAACGGTTCAAGGTCCAAATGAGAGTTTCAGTGCAGCTTCAAAGGGCTTTAAACAACACCAGATGATGAATAAGGGTCTTATCTTGGACCCTTCGAGTCATGACTCGAAAAAGATTTGTTCATTTTGATGAACGAGCTTGAACAGGAGAGTCACGAACGCTCATCACAGAACAGAGCAAGGCGAGCATTTGAGCTTATAAAACTTAAACTTTTGTATTTATTTTTTAAATGACCGCTCGTTTCGCTAGATAAGACCCTTATTCATCGTCTGGTGTCGTTTAAAGACCTTTGAAGCTGCACTGAAACTCTCATTTGGACCTTGAACCGTTTGGTTCCCATTGAATTCCATTATATGGAGAAAATCCTGGTATGTTTTTATCAAAAACCTTAATTTCTTTTCGACTGAAGAAAGAAAGACGTGGACATCTTGGATGACATGGGGGTGAGTAAATTATCAGCAAAAGTTTTTTAAAAAGTGAACCAATCCTTTAAGTAAATTCTTAGTGTCCATGATAAAAACGATTAAAGTGGTCCTATTATGCTCATTTACACGTTTATAATTTTGTTTATGGGGTCCACTAGAATACGTTTACATAATTTCATGTTAAAAAAACGAATTGTCATCATATTATTTGTCAGCTTCTCATGTTTATATGCATACCTATATATATATATCTATGCTTATTTTCTTAGAGAAAATTAAAGATTGATAATGAAACCGAATTTTGCTCAGAGAATCTGCTGCATCTCCTTCTCCGCTGTAAAGTGAGTGTTACAAACATTTCATATGGTAATTAGTGATGATTTGTTTTATGTGCTTTGACATACATTTTGCTCAGTGTCTTGTAATAATGTTTGTAATTCTTTTCAGTCTGTGTTTGATGACTTGGAGGGCGAGGAGATGAGGCGAGCGCGCACTCGATCGAACCCTTATGAAACTATCCGAGGGGCTTTCTTTCTCAACAGGTGGGTTGTGTCTCCACATGCATACACAATATACACATATCGTTTCTAAATTTCGTTTTTCTCCTCAGAGCTGCTATGAAGATGGCGAACATGGATCATGTTTTTGACTATATGTTCACTAACCCAAAGGATTCTCAAGGGGTGAGACCACAGTTTCACAAACTATGGCATCAGGGACTGAAATATGTTCTGTGATTTCATTTCTGAATTGAATGTCTTGTGTGTAGAAGCCTCTGACTCGTGATAAGGAGGGTGAGTTGCTGTATTTTGGAGATGTGTGCGCGGGTCCCGGAGGTTTCTCAGAGTATGTGTTGTGGCGAAGGGGCTGGCATGCGAAAGGTTTTGGGATGACGCTTAAAGGATCCAACGATTTCAAACTGGAAGATTTCTATGCTGCTCCCAGCGAGCTCTTTGAGGCCTATTACGGTATGCTGCTTAAGTTTTAACCATTTGAACATTCATTTACATTTACATTTAGCTGACGCTTTTATCTGAAGCGACTTACAATTGCTATATATGTCAGAGGTCGCACGCCTCTGGAGCAACTAGGGGTTAAGTGTCTTGCTCAGGAACACATTGGTGTCTCACAGTGGGTTCGAACCCGGGTCTCTCACACTAAAGGCATTCGTCTTATCCACTGCGCCACCACGTTTTTAAACATGAAAAAAAAAACAATTCGTATGGCTAAATATTAATATAACTAATGAATGTGCCCCTATTATGCTATTTTAAAAGTTCTTAATTTTATTTGAAGGTCTCAATAGGTTTACATGCATCTATGTTAATTTTCTCATAATATACAGTCATGTGAAAAAGGAAGAACACCCTATTGATTTCAAAATATTTAGGCCTATCTCCAACGTGCGTTCATGCGTGTTGTGTTGACATGAGAGTGGACGTTGTTGCGTGATCGTGCGTTGGAGATTAATATTTTGTAAATGTGGTTAATTAAGTAAGTCTTACAAGTTTCGAGCGACATGAAGTTGAGTTAGTAATGACAGAATTTTAATTTTTGGATGAACTATCCCTTTAAGAGAGTCTGAATGTTTTATCAAACTATTTCAGACACTGTGAGAAAAGAGTTGATGCTGCAATGTGCTGCAAAGACTTTGCTCTGATTGGTTCATTGGTTGGCCCATTCTGTTTTGATTGGTC
This sequence comes from Pimephales promelas, assembly GCF_016745375.1. The sequence continues at coordinate 6,352,711 of NW_024121654.1, forward strand.
TACTGCTCACTAAAAGTTAAGGAAACAAAACATCCATTACCATACCTGAATTTCAGCTGCAGAGGCTTTCTCAGCACTTGTACACACAGTGATACGAACAGTGACGATGGCTTCAGTATTGCTGTATCAATTCGAGCCTGACTCCTCATCCTTTGGGTGTTCACCAAAGTGGATTTGCTTTCGCAACGCAGAAAACAGCGTCTTCCACTCTCAGCTAGAACTACAGTGTTTGAGAGTAAAAGTAGACATTGATCACATGGACAGCCAATGAAAACCCTAGGTGAGCAATATGCAGATTTTTTACAAACCTATCTATGTTTTATTTTTTAACTTCTCATAACAGGTGAGGGTGGGATTGATGGCGATGGTGACATCACGCGGCCGGAGAACATCAGTGCATTTCGTAACTTTGTCCTGGACAGCACTGAGGGGCGGGGCCTACACTTCTTAATGGCAGATGGGGTAAGACATTGTCTTATGTAATAGGTTTAAATGTAAATGTTAATGTTGTTTAATTGGTTGATACATTCTGATGGTGTGTTTTCTTTAGGGGTTGGTAAGACATTGTCTTATGTAATAGGTTTAAATGTAAATGTTAATGTTGTTTAATTGGTTGATACATTCTGATGGTGTGTTTTCTTTAGGGGTTTTCTGTGGAGGGTCAAGAGAACATTCAGGAGATTCTGAGCAAACAGCTCCTTCTATGTCAGTTCCTCACTGCCATGTCTGTCGTCAGACCAGGTATTGTGTGTGTTTTTGTTTATGTGCATATAAGTAAAGCGCCTATACAAAGTATTCACTCCCTTGGAAATAATTTTTTATTGAGATACATTTTGCAATGATTAGCACAAAGAAAATGCAACATTTAATAAATGATTTGAATGCAAAATTATATATATATATATATATATATATATATATAGTGTTCACCCCAACCACTTCAAATATTATTTCTAATATTAATCGTTTTAAAAATAATATTGTAAGCGGTTGGGGGTGAAAACTTTTTAATCAGTAACTCTTTAAAGAGTCTTTTTGAACAATTCAATAAAATAACCAGCTCATTAGAGTAATTTTGTTACTCGGATTGCATCGTTTGCGCTCAATAGAAATACTTTACTAAGTTTGTCATTATTTTGCATCGTTTTGCTCCATCACATTCAGTTCAAGCACACAAACTAACTGTAAACTGTCTCTTTGCAAATTATTCTGATTGCAAATTCACTATCTGGTTGTTGCCATTTTGAATGTGAATGTTAAAGGGTAATTCAAATGGGATTGTTACCATTTGAGATTAGAAGATTTATTCCATAGATGCTTGAATGGAGCCCCTGTTTTTTTGGGCCTTTGCTGTATGATCATTTCCTTTTGGAACATGGTTAAAGTGCTCTCGACTTGTGAAATCCTTGTTTTTCTCAAGGATGGTTTTTGTTTCGCTCAATCTATTTTTTCTTCCTTTCTCATGAGTCTTCATGCCCCTTATGTAGAAAAGTATCATTAAAGCCTGATCACTTTTCACTAGGGATGTCTAACATCAACAGTACATCCTTCCATCTGTGTCTTCTTTTGGATTACCAGAGGACTCATGGTTTTCTTCAGTCCCAGACATTCACTTTTGGAGGACAGCCAGCTGTTCTAAACAATTCCATCTCTTTAATAATGTCTTTTTTAGGCTTTGAAGATGATTTAATGACTCTTGTTCTAGCTTTGATATTATCATATTTATCTAGGGATATGGCCAGACACAAGTGTATTTATTCTGAATTATATGACTGAGAAAAGAGCTCATTTTTGGTGTATCAAATTTTTTACAGTCATAGCATTAAAGAGACATACTTTAAAATTCTATCATCATTTTATAATTTATAGAATTATAAATCTTATAATTTTAAGATTTTGTGCACCTCAACATTTCTAATTTAGTTGTATATTAACATTTTGTTTCTCTTACCTCTTCAATTAAACAATCTTAAAGGTACAGTAACAAAAACAGCCTATGTTAATTAATTCATTGACTGGTTGTTTTCCATTATATGGACCATTTAAGTAGATCAATGTTAATTATTTAAACACTTGACTGTTTGCTACCACATCTCAACAGAAATTATTTGTTTTACAGGAGGCCATTTTGTGTGTAAGACGTTTGACCTGTTCACACCGTTCAGCGTGGGCTTGATTTATCTGCTGTACCTGTGCTTTGAGAGAGTCTCGCTCTTCAAACCCGTCACCAGCCGACCTGCCAATTCAGAGAGGTGTGTTTTACTTACTGTGGAAGAGCGAGAGAGAGACCTTTGGGGATGTGAAAGATCTGCCGGCAGTCAGGATTGTGACTTGTATACCTGGGTCTCTGTTCATCATATCAAATATGTTTTTCTCCCCCTTGCAGAAATTGGCCTAAACTTTACTGCTACATTTTATTTATTTTGACACTACTGGTAATTGAGATGTGTATATATTTCACAGATATGGCTTAGTTTAGTCCCAGACTAAAAAGCAGGTTTGAGCTGTTTAGCTGAAAGTTAAATCTTAAAATATGTCAGTCTTGTTTTGTCTCGAAATGAACACCAAGGCACATTTGTAACACTCGTCCATATTTTTAACATATGTCTCTAAAGTAAAAGGTGTATTAATGCTCAACCACAATCAGTTACGTATGAAACGGAAATACAATTGTCCGTACAATACACCAGTCAGGACAGACAGATAAATTAAGATTCTTTCAAATGAACTGGTTGGCCTGTTCGGGCTCCATTTTATGTAACACTCGTCCGATATCAAAGACAAAAAAAAAAACAAACAAAGGGGGATATATAATATAATATAATATAATATAATATAATATAATATAATATAATTGCCAAATACCATCTCAAAATGAATATATATAAAAAAATCACAACACCATAAAGGAATAATACCCTACAATCACCTAAAACCAGGTACAGTGAGTCCTTCAATATTAGCTCAGTCCTAAAAATGTAAACACAAAATCATAATGTATTTTGTGTATCTCTTATGCTCATCAAGGCTGTATCTATGTGATCTAAAACACTAATATTTTGAAATATTATTACAATTTAAAGTAACTGTTTAAAAAAAAAATATATATATATATATACATACATATATATGTATATGCTTAGTATTTTTTTGGTTAATAAGTTATAATAAATAATAAAATAATACATTTGACACTGTTAAAATGGAAAAAAGGTGTTCCAAATTGGCATCCAAAATCCAAATTGACCCTATTCATTTGTCTAATGCACATTCCTGATCTCATTGTGCATATTATTATAAATAAAAAAAGTTTTCCTAAAATAGACTATAGGTTAATAGCCAAATAGCTAGGTGTCCTTTTTAAAATCTTGGCAATAGTGAATGCAATTATTTAATGCTGGTTTATATAATTTAGATGTAGTACTTACAGTTTTCTCTGCTTAATAAGATAGAATGAAGGATTTTAACATAATGTTTTTAAATTGAAAATAATGACTAATAATGTTTTTTTTTTATGTTTTCCTTGTGCAGGTATGTGGTGTGCAAGGGTTTAAAGCCAGGCACTGATGCTGTCAGAGAATACATGTTCACCATCAACCTGAAACTGAATCATTTTAGAGACTCAGACAGAGACGTTACTGAAGTAGTCCCTCTGGACATCATTAAAGGAGACACGGACTTCTTCCAATTCATGATCAACTCAAATGAAAGGTGTCATCATCACTTTCTGACCCTCTGTTTCCCCCTTCCTTTGTCTCTGGCTCCCTCGATGCGTTCATTCATGCTTCGGTTTGTTTTTTGAACACTGATCCCTTGTCTTGCAGCCATTGTGCGGTACAGATCAAAGCTCTGGCTAAGATCCACGCGTACGTCAGAGATACGTGAGTCACACATTCTTGCTCTGGTGTGTTTCAGTGCATTCATTTCAAACCGTGTGTCTGCGTCTGTATAAGCATAAGGCTGTGTGTCTCTCTAGGACACTGTTTGAGACCAAGCAAGCAGACATCCGCAAAGAATGTCTCAAACTGTGGGAGGTGAGTCCAAACACTAAATGGATTGATCTCACTCGCCTAACACTTCATAGTGGACTGAAGTTTAGTTAAGGGCTTTGTGGTGGTGATTTAAAAGAACATTGTTTTGGCATCTAAGAATGAGCTGATGATGTTGATTTGAATGACTGTGACCTTGAACGTCGTCATCTTTGTGCAGATTCCTGATAAAGCCAGAGTCACTCATCCATCGTCAGATCCGAAAGCAAAGTTCTATGAGCTCATGAAGGTAAGAGTGTGTGGGGGCTTTGAGGAGTTAGCTGGGGATGTAGTTATTATAATCGGTGAATCACACACAACCTATAATGTCAGGGTCATATTTCACCCCAAAATAAAAGGAAAAATAAAGAAATTATATTTTTGTGAAGAGAAAAATAACAAAAACGAAAGTCTTATTTGAACCATGATTTATTAGTTTTCATATTGTGACATTTTCAGTTTTACAGGGAAGCACATCCCCTCGCTGTTGCTTTAATGTAATGCGATTTATTATTGATATATTGTTTAAATTGTAAGGTATTGATTAAGTTATTTTTAAAATGTTAATTATGCTTGTAGTAAGATTATTCTATTTCTGTATGTTTTTAATTGATTTAAAAAAAAAAAAAATGAGAAATATTATTTGTTGTTGTTTTTTATTTTTTTATTTGCATTATTTATTTTTATGTCATTGTGAGATTTACTAGTATTTTTAAAATCCATTTTATAGGTTTTGCACAAATAATTATTTTTTTTAAAATATTGTTTGTTTTTAATTTCATTGAAAGATTGGGTAGCCAAATACAGGTCATGTAATGCACAAAGATTTATTTTTATTTTAATTGCTTTGAATATTTTAATTAAAAAAAAATAAATAAAAAATAAATATATATATATTAAAATTAATTTTAAAAATACTAGTAAATCTCACAATGACATAAAAATAAATAATGCTAAGAAAAAATGAATATTAAAAAATTAAAAATTAAAATTAACAAAATATATCTTTTTTTTGGTATTAATTTATATGTCCTTGTGAGGAGTTAAAGTTGTATGTAGTAGTTTTTTAATATATATATATATATATATATATATTTATAATATATTGTCTTTTATTTCAGGGGTCAGAAATGGACAGTTTTAATTCTAGACCAACTGCACTGAACTCGGGAAATCTGGATAAACTACAGCATGTACTGGACTACAGGTGTATTGTGGGAGGAGGAGAACAACTCTTTCTCCTGGCACTTGGGGTAAGGAGTATATCTTTGTATATGATATTTATATAATATAAGCTGTATTTATATGTTATATAAGCTATATGTATTGTGGTTTAGTCATACATCGGCATATACTGCTTAAAGGGTGAAAAACCTACACTGTTTCTCTATGCAGAGATCTCAGATCTACACGTGGGACGGCAAAGCCCCGTTACGCTGGAAGAAGCTGGAGAACTTCAAACTGGAGCTACCCAGAGACACATTACTGAGTGTAGAGATCGTTCAGGAGCTGAAGGGAGAGGTGAACAGAGAGAATCCCTATAATTATAAGTGGGAGTAGAGAGAACAGTGTTGAATAACAGCTTTAAATGATTAGTGGAAGCTCTTATTCTTATGTCATTCCAGTAAAATAATGATACGTGCATATTAGTAAGAAGCTATATTGAGTCGTTGTATATGTTCTTACAGGGAAAAGCCCAGCGTAGGATCAATGCTGTGCACATTCTCGATGCTCTTGTCCTCAACGGCACTGACGTCAGAGATCAGCACTTCAACCCGAGGTCTTTTGCACAACCCATTCCTAAATTATTCCATGTAGAAATCATTACAATTAAAGGAGTAGTTCACTTTAAAAAAAACAAAAAAACTTTTGATGATAATTTACTCACCCCCATGTCTTCCAAGATATTCATGTCACTCTTTCTTCAGTCGAAAAGAAATTAAGGTTTTTGATGAAAATATTCCAGGATTTTTCTCCATATAATGCACTTCAATGGGAACCAAACGGTTCAAGGTCCAAATGAGAGTTTCAGTGCAAACTGCAAACTGTTCAAAGGGCTTTAAACGATTCCAGGCGATGAATAAGGGTTTTATCAAGCGAAACGATCGCTCATTTAAAAAATCTTTTTTCGAGTCATTTGGTTCATTCAACGAACGAAATGAACCAATTGACTTGGAAAAAGATTCGTTCATTTTGATGACGTGCATCAGAACAGAGCAAGGCGACCATTTGAGTTTATAAATCTTAAACTTTGTTATTTTTTTTTTTTTAAATGAGTGATCGTTTCGCTTGATAAGACCCTTGTTCATCGTCTGGAATTGTTTAAAGCCCTTCGAACAGTTTGCAGTTTGCCCTGAAACTTTCATTTGGACCTTGAACCGTTTGGTTCCCATTGAAGTTCATTATATGGAGAAAATCCTGGAATGTTTTCATCAAAAACCTTCATTTCTTTTTGACTGAAGAAAGAATGACATGGATATCTTGGATGACATGGGGGTGAGTAAATTATCAGCAAAAGTTTATCAGCATTATCAGCAAAACTACTCCTTTAATACAAAAATTTTCATTAAAAAGTTATTTTATTGGGCAAGTTCATAAAGTGCAATCAAAAGATATAGTTCCTGATATGTAAACAGTATTTCAGGATTACTTAAAATAAATGTTAATGTATGTAAAGCTTGCTAACAATCAAATATTATATTCTTATAATATGTATAATATATTATTAGCATTATATTGCCGATTGGCTCTCTTGCCCTCTAGATATTCAATTTGTTTAGTTGTTTAGCGCTTTTCATAATACATTATTTGATAGCAGCTTTATAGAAAATGCTGTTTTAGAGATATGATTTACATCCCAAGATAAGTAGTCCATGATGATCACTCATTTTGACCTCACAAATCAGATTTGATTGCTGTTGATTAGGGTTTATTATGATCTAAATGATGTACAGTGTTTATTTTTTTGCATTTATATTCATTTTTTGGTGCAGAATCCAGATGGCCGAGAAATTTGTGAAAGCTGTCTCCAAACCCAGCAGGCCAGACATGAACCCGATCCGGTAATATTCCTTTCTCTTTGCGGTTGTTCTAATTGCCATGTCAGTGACAACCCTGGGGGCCAGGAAGTCCTATGAACACCGGAGGGTGCAGTATGTAAAATTAATGAAGATACTGTGTTTTACTAGAGCCTAGACAGGATCTTTCATGTTTATGATGATATTGCAAATCAGTATGCTTGCTGTTTCAGTCTCATTCATTCATTCTCTCTCTCTCTTTCATTTATTAGAGTTAAGGAAGTCTATAGATTAGAAGAGATGGAGAAGATCTTTGTGAGGTGTGTTCCACCACATCAATCACATACATGTAGATTTTATATATAAATATATATACACACACACGCACTCATTGTCTTTTTTTCCCTTCAGGTTGGAAATGAAGGTAACCAAGAGCTCAGGAGGGATGCCAAGACTTTCGTACACAGGCAGAGATGACCGTCACTTCCTTCCCAGCGGCCTTTACATCATCAAAACTGTCAATGGTAAGAGAGAGGGATGGAGAAACAGGATAATATTAAAGGGTTAGTTCACCCAAAAATGAAAATTAAGTCATTAATTACTCACCTCCATGCTGTTCCAACCCCGTAAGACCTTCGTTCATCTTCGGAACACAAATAAAGATATTTTTGATTGAATCTGAGAGCTAGATCAGTCCTACATAGACTGCCTAAGGGACTGGCTCTTGACAGCCCATAAAGTCATTAAAGAAAAGGTTTAAATATTCCATGTGCCTACAGCGGCTCAATTAAAAGTTTATCAAGCGACGAGACTACTTTTTGTGCAAAAAAAACATAAATAACGACTTTATTCCACTATTCCATTACTTCTTTATGGGCGCATGCGCGAGAACTGAGACGAGGACGTTCTCATTCGTCTACTTCTTGTTACCGGCTGCTCACCGCTTAGGAGTTTTACCGCCACATACCGTATAAAATGATGTGCTGATATAGCTGGAAGCGCAAAACTTTCTGTTTACAAGCAGAGGAAGATGCGCGCTGTACATACGCTTTTCAATTTGCGTATTTTCCGCACTATAAGGTGCACTTAAAAGCCTTTAATTTTCTCAAAAAACGACAGTGTTCCTTATAATCCGGAGCGCCTTATATATGGATCATCATTTTATACGGTAGGTGGCGGTAAAACTCCTAAGCGGTGAGCAGCCGGTAACAAGAAGTAGACGAATGAGAACGTCCTCGTCTCAGTTCTCGCGCATGCGCCCATAAGGAAGTAATGGAATAGTGGAATAAAGTCGTTATTTGTGTTTTTTTCGCACAAAAAGTAGTCTCGTCGCTTGATAAACTTATAATTGAGCCGCTGTAGGCACATGGAATATTTAAACCTTTTCTTTAATGACTTTATGGGCCGTCAAGAGCCAGTCCCTTAGGAAGCCAATGGAAGAGTGATCCAGCTCTCAGATTCAATCAAAAATATCTTTATTTGTGTTCCGAAGATGAACGAAGGTCTTACGGGGTTGGAACAGCATGGGGGTGAGTAATTTATGACTTAATTTTCATTTTTGGGTGAACTAACCCTTTAATGGAGTGCTTTGTTAAAGATGAATTTGTCATTATTTTTTTTATCTCTCTTTTTCTTTGTGACAGATCCATGGACTATGGCATTCAGCAAAAGTTCTAAAAGAAAGTTTTTCTACAATAAGCAGACCAAAGAATCGACTTATGCACTGCCTCCTGGTTCTGTGGCACCGTTCCAGTAAGTATTAAAGTGTATGAAGTAATCCTGCTTAACTGGCACTACACTGGGACCCGGTTTTGGATTGAAGCCCTTAGCAGGAAAATTCAATTACACAGTCTGAATTTTCAAGAGGATGTTGCACAAATGTATGTGGCATCTGACCTTCAAATTAAGGAGCTTCCCTCTAAACCCTCAAAATCCATTTTAATGCCTTTTTCTATTCCTGTTGCATTTTTCTTAGATACTGTTTGGTTGGTTATTGCTCTGCAGTTTTATCAAAGGAGTGTTGGCAGTTAGCAGTGGGTCTTACATCGGTACAGCTTCCCAATGTAATGCTTGTATTATATTTGTCATCGTGACAACTGCTTTTACAGGGTCAGGATGACGGTTTTGAAATTGAGTTTAACTCATAACAAGTTCGGTTAATGATTTTATCACACTAGTCTCTGGCATAATCTTGCCCATATAGTGGTGCATGTCCAACGTCAGAAGCTAGAAGAATAATTTGCCACTAGTTTCTTCAAGATTTTCCTATTTATGAGTAAAATAAAGCCTGTGGTAAACATAACTTTCTACAACATTAACTGCAAACACTCACACCCCAAGGTGTCTTACCTAGTTACTTATTAGGAACATTCGTTCAAAACATAACTGCTTCAAAATTTGTGTTTTCCCTATGGGTGTGTGTAAATTACTTTGTAGAACAAAATATAGTCAACTTCTGTTTACCACAGGCATTATTATACACACAAACAAAGGAGTAGTTCACTTTAAAAAAACTTTTGCTGATAATTTACTCACCCCCATGTCATCCAAGATATCCACGTCTTTCTTTCTTCAGTCGAAAAGAAATTAAGGTGTTTGATGAAAACATTCCAGGATTTTTTCCATATAATTGACTTCAATGGGAACCAAACGGTTCAAGGTCCAAATGAGAGTTTCAGTGCAGCTTCAAAGGGCTTTAAACGACACCAGACGATGAATAAGGGTCTTATCTAGCGAAACGATCGCTCATTTAAAAAATACATTAAAAAGTTTATGTTTTATAAGCAAAATTCTCACCTTGCTCTGTTCTGTGATGCGCTTTCGTGACTCTCCTGTTCAAACTCATTCATCAAAATGAACAAATCTTTTTTCGAGTCATGACTCGAAGAGTCCTAGATAAGACCCTTATATATCGTCTGGTGTCGTTTAAAGCCCTTTGAAGCTGCACTGAAACTCATTTTGAAACATTAAAACATTTGGTTCCCATTGAAGTCCATTATATGGAGAAAATCCTGGAATGTTTTCATCAAAAACCTTCATTTCTTTTCAACTGAAGAAAGAAAGACGTGGACATCTTGGATGACATTAGGGTGAGTAAATTATCAGCAAAAGTTTTTTTTTAAAAGTGAACTACTCCTTTAATGTTAATAATGAAATAATTAATGTTAAATTAAAAACATAAACTAATGTTCAAAAGTTTGGGATTGGTAATGTTTTTATTCGTTTTTTAATGGCGAAGTGAAGTCTCAAGGCTGCATTTATTTCATCTAAAACACTCTAAAAGCAATAGTTTTATTGTGAAATCATTCTAATGTGCTGATTTGCTGCTCAAAAAACATGTCTTATTATTATGTTTAAAGCAGTTGCTTAATATTTCTGTGATACTATTTTCAAGTCTTTACGGTCACTTTTGATCAATTTAATACATCCTTGCTGAATAAAAGTATTAATTCCTTGAAAGAAATAACCCCAAACTTCTGTAGATAGATGTTTCTCAATCATAAAATCGTATTTTTCATTTGTTTCTCTCTGTTATTCTGTTTCAGTGCATGTCATAAAGACCGGCTGTTTTGGGCTTGGGAGGAAGGGGTCAGAGTTCACGACTCCCAGACACGGATCAACCCCGACAAACTGTCTAAAGACGACGTTCTCTCCTTTATCCATCAGCACTGTCAACAATAAAAAACACGTACATGTCACAGTCACACTGTCATGCCACACTAAGGGACATAGCATAGGCTGTACATTCTCCTCGCCACCAGGGGGCACTGTAGCTTTCACTGAGAAACCTTCAAACTCAGTTACTTCACACTTCAAGGCTCTCTCGAAAAACAGCCCCTTTGTGTTAGACAGGGCGTCTTGGTGCTCACTGGTGTGTATCTGTGTGTGTCCATTTATCTTTAGAGGAACATTTTAGATGCCTTTTCCTTGTCCACTTGCTTTTCTCCCAAAAACCTGCTTCCTCCCATTAATTATTCCTCCACTAAACGGTCAGATGTGTAGCTACAGATTCTATTGCATAATTTCAAACCAGAAGATGACCATGTAAACCAGCATGAAAGCTTGCATTGGTTGTGTGCATGTTGCCTTGTTTTCCTATTTTTGATTTAATGTTTAATAAGACTCGACTGGCTATTACTTACCATGGTGGTTTTGGATAAGCAGTTCAATTTTAAGTCTGTTTGTGATCATAATTACATTAAACCACTGAGGAAGTGTATTCCTTAAGTACCTTTGGGCCGCTTGATTATTCGTCTCGCTTGGGTTTTAGGTCTCAATGAAACAGAATATTTTTCTTCTGTATTGTGATGTATATCAGAGTATAAGAGGTTATCGAAGATTAAAAATGAAGGGCGGAGACTAGTTTCTTTTCATTGATTGGATTTTAGGATGTGGGTGTTACACTAAAGACGAGGCAGATGAATGTGAAATATAATCATAGTATTTGTCATAGTTTGTCATTTGTCACAATCATAGTCTTTATTTTGTCAACTTATTGTTTTTAATGCACAGATGAATTGTTCACTATAAGATCTATAAGGCCTTGTTATATAGAAAACTTTTTTTTGGTTTGGTCATTTCTTTTTGCTTTTCCACTCATGTAAATGTGTTCCACTTTAGTAAATACTTGGAGATAAAATTCGACAAAGTTAGCGACAAAATCTTGAAAAACCAAGAAGAACGTAACATTTGATTTTATTCTGCATTGTCTGCGTCCTCTGCCGATAAGACGCTCCATTTGTTTCTGCTTGCATTGAGAATCCACACAATCTGGAAAAACAGACTGTCTGAATGAAAACTTAAAACTAGATTTTTCTGAAGGAAAAGTGAGTGTTGCTCTTGCAAAAGTCACCTTCAGAATGGTGTAACTATATTATGGGTTTTAATGGTGTATTGCTTTTCTAAATGCATTGCTTTTTGGTTGTTATGGTGTATTGGGTGGTCGGTCGGTAGCTGATATTCCGGTCTCTAGATATTTCCTTCATTTAAAGGGATAGTTCACTTTGAAATTAATTTTTTGGTATGTTTTAGCTTACCTCAAGGGCATCCAAGATGTAGGTGTCTTTGTTTCCACAGTAGTTTCAATTTTGATATTTTTAGGTCAAACCGTTCTTGTCTGTCAGTCATATAATGGAGGTCTATGGTCACCACCTCAAAGAGCATGCACAGAGAAGTCCAAATTAAACACGATTTAATGACTCGTAAATGTAAGTACACATTGATGGCCTAAGACACGAAACGAGCGGTTTGTGTGAGAAAACGAATAGTATTTATATCGTTTTTACCTCTTGGAACCACAGCCACAAAGCATCTGCGCCCTCAGATCACTTAAACATGGCTTTTTTTTCCCACACAAACCGCTCGTTTCGTGTCTTAGGCCATCAATGTGTACTTACATTTACCAGTAATTAAATCTTATTTCATTTGGACTTCTCTGCGCATGCTCTTTGAGGTGGTGACCATAGACCTGCATTATATGACTGATAGACACAAATAGTTGAAAAATTTATTTCAAAGTGAACTATCTTTTTAATGTAATTCCATGGGATATTTTATTTGCTGTTTTTTGCCAGTTTTAACGACCACTTGACTGATTATATTTTCATGACAAAGTTCAATACGTCAGGCTTAGACATTTTTTCAAATTCTGAACCCTAGGGGACTGCGATGCAGGAGGAGGGAATGATGGAACATCCTTATGGCAGGTCTAATTTATTTTGTCATGTCTTATATTCAATATGATTTTATATCTGTATTTTGTTCCTCTAGAACAACAATACATGAACTGTCACTGTGACTGACACATCACTAATGAGCATATTGTGCCGCTTGCTGTGTATTCTTATTTCTCCTCCGAAGCTGTAGGTTTCTGGCATCTCAAGGACGGCGGGACACAGGCAGTCTTTTGTATGCAGGTGTAATGAGAGTTTCCCACACCCTGTTTTCCTATCCATCTCTTGCTTTGAGTTTGTGACTGGAAAGCTAAGCAGAGATTCACCTCAAAGGACAATTAAATTTCCCTGTAGATGGGTTCCATTAGAGAGGTTCCTCTCATCCGAGGGCTCGCTCGCTGGCTGGGTAACCAGATGGGAACGTATGCAAACTCCCCCCCGTCCCCCTCCCCCCTCCCCTGTCCCCGTTCATACTCTCAATTTCACTTTCTTTCTTGGCCAAGAGGTTCAATGTGCCATCTCCCGAAAGCAATTGAAGAGCGCCGCCGCAATACTGCCCATCACTAGCCGTTAGGGAAAGTTTCCTGAAGATATAACAGTATTCTATCTTCCCGTAGGGGACCAGAGTTTTATTAACATTTAAAAGTCTGGTCACTTCGAAGGTGGCTGGAAACTCAAATCAAATTGACCAAAGGGGATTCAATTACAAAAGAAAGGACAGAAAAAAATACTATGGGTCTCTTGAATCTCACATTTTGAAAGTTTGAATGACTTTAAGTACATTTTTCCTTAAAAAAAAAACTGTTGCAGTTATGTAATGATAGCATATGGTAATATTGTCTACTGAAAGATTACCTAATTTTTAATTTGCAATTCCATTGTTTTATTTAATTTAAAAAAAAGTTTAGGAAGCATTTTTGGACAACTTAATGTAAACAAATTGTTGTCTAAATAGGCAGTTGACTAGATTTTAAGACTGAACCAATGTGGTTTCTGATTTATCACCAAAACAATAGCCTATCCGATGTATTAATATACAATTCTGCTTACAAAAAATAATATAGTTTTGATAAAATGGATAGCCAGGCCTACTATTTTGGTGTAAAATACTATGAATAGTACTTTTTTTTTTGTTTCTAATGTAGCACTTTAGAGCATCATAGGTGCGTTAAGACAATGCTATTTATGTAGGCAGTTCACTACATTTTGAATACAACGGTGCTTAATTTGTACAGAACGATTACCATTCTCGTGTAGGCATAAGAATCTTTGCTATTTTTTTTTTTTTGTTAATAGTAGATATCAGCAATATATGAGAATCATAATGATGCTTTAAGACGATTAAAGCGGACATCAGTTGGCCAAACACGCTATTTTGTGTAGGCAGCTCACTAGATTTTGAGATAAGGCATTTAGTGCCTACCGATTTATCATCAGATTCTTTACTCGTTTTTTGTTGGAATGTGATGGGAAATACTTGAGTATTTTGCTATTTATACTGCGCAACATCGACGGATCAACCGGATTTTAAAAGCCGTGGGCGTTTGGGGAACTGGATGTTTGAAAATCGCTTCCCCACATCAATAGATTAAACGTCCCCAAAGGTTTCAGATCCATATCTGACACCACATCTCTTAAATATTGAATGGCTTCTGTTCTATTAAAAATTTATGTTTTCAATTTAAGTTTTCAAAGCGGAGTCGGAGTGTCCGCGCTGAGGAAGGACGAGAGGAGGTCCAGTCAGACTCTACCTGCCGATCAAGCGCGCGCGTTCTCCTCCTCAGGTGCGCGAGCGGGTCAGACTCAAACGGACCGATGATGTTCGCTCTGCCCAAATTCTAAGGAAAGACACATTTCTGCGCCAGTTTGGTGGGTGATATTACACGTGTGACGCCAGAGACGAGTGAGACCCCGATTTTGGAGTCATTTGAAGACTTATCCCAAACTCCCGAGGAGCTGCAATGGCATCGATCGGGGAGTTTGATCCGTTAAACAGCAGTGTACCTGCCACCAAAATAGAAATCACCGTCTCGTGCAGGTAAGAGCGAAAATTGTTAATGTTCACAATTCAGTGATTAAGTCTTTAAAGCATTGTGTCTTTTATCTTTTGCTTTCTTCCTGGCATATTTTTGTTTATTGGGGAAAAATATAAACTATTGTATGTAGTCATTTAGAAGGTGCCTTTAAACGAGGCGCCTTAATACAAATAGAGTCGATTAACGAGTCAACAAAAAATGAACAATTGGAAAATTTTGGGCAGTCTGTGTATCTATGAGACCAGCATCACTCTTGCTTGGGGCGAAGTGGAGTTGCGTAGGCTATAATGCCATGGTACATGAATATGGTCAGAAGAACCATGATATTTGGGGCACCAACAAACAAAACAGTCAGTGATGGTATTAGATAGTATCGTGGTACGTGTCCAAAAACACGGTAGTACCATGTTAAAAAGAAATAAAGAAAAAAAATAGTACCATGATACTTTTTTTTTGTACTTTTTGCATAACAAATCTGTGGGATAAGTCTTCATAATATTCAGAATAGTTGTTAGTAAAAAACAAAAAAAAAAAAAAAAATCATGTCATCAACTTTTACATTTGGTCCATCTATAATTTTTTGGCTACATTGTTTTTTGACAGCATCACAATAACATGACATTATTACCATAGTACGTTTTTTGTAAGGGTTGTGGGGGAATCGCATATCTTCTATGATGTTGTCTATTAGCATTCATGACTTGCAGTTTGTGTCTCAAAATCTAATGAGTTCCCTGCCTAGACAGCATTTTTTTGGGCATGGTAGGTGCGTTCGACCATGCATTTTCTTGTTCGTACATGATGTCTGGAAGATATTATCTTGATTATTAGGCTATAGTCTTTCAGTCTTATTTTATTTTGAATATTCAAAATAAAATGTACTTTATGTATGTACTGTACTTTAAGAAATGATCATGTTTAGCTGCATGTTTTGAGTATTTTGCATTACTCAACATGCTTTTTATATGTTGCTTTTTATAAATAACTTAATCAAACACAGTTCAATCTGTGTTCATAAAGGTCAACATTTTTTGTAATGCCTGGCTGACCTCTTTCCTCACTGTGTCCCTCTGGACCGTTTTCTCCTTGTTGGACAGACACCACTGGCAACAAACAACAGCACAGACTCTTTCCTGAATAATGAATGTGTTGACTGCTGATGCTGTCTGTGTGTTTGCATAAAGCCTTCACTTCAGACACTGCTTGCCCAGATAATCCTTGGGAGGTCTCTTTATACATGAGACACATCTGTGGCCGTCAGGCTTTGCCCGCTGAGCCTTCAGCAATAATTTGGCTGAGGTGGAAGACGGGGCAAGAAAATGAAGCAAGTGGTACCTCGTGGTACATATTTCATTGTGGCCTGCTGGGATATGAATGCAACAGATCAGGATTTATGAAAAATGAAATACAGCAACGAAATATGCGCTTCTTCCAACTGCCCAGTGCGTTTCTGCTTCCCTTTGAGGCGGCGCCTCGTGACATGGCATCTCTGTGGTTAAAAAAAAAAAAAAATGTAGCTTGACAGGGTACAAATGGCTATGAGTTTGTGGACTTAATACATTTGCTACAGGGCTGAAAGTATAAAAGTGTCATGTTCAGATTCTAAGTGAAGTCTTAAAAGGGATAGTTCACCAAAAAATTTAATTCTGTCAGAATTTACTCCGCTTCATGTTGTTCCAAACCTGTATGACTTCTCCAAAATGTGATTTTTTTTCTTTTTCTTTTATTTTTTTTCATTCAAACATTGAAAGTCAGTAGTGTCCAGTGTTGTTTTAGACCCCACTTTCCTTCATTTTATGGACAATGAAAGTAGGCCTAAGTGAATTCTGTGAATAACTGCAATTGCAGATTTCAAACAGAGATGGCGACAAAGAGGAAAAACTGCAAACCGCCTAATTTTTTGCAATTTCCTTTTTGCAAAAACATACCTATACATAAAATTCCCTGCAGCCATAATCATAAAAATCATAACAAATAAAGGCTTGAAATATCTCACTTTGCATGTGATGAGTCTATATTATTAGTTTCACATTTTAATTTGTGGATGAATTTAAATATTTTTGCTTATGGATACAAATTTTTATCAAACATATGTCATATTCACATGACATGCAGGAAAAAAATAGTAGGTTAAATCATGCAATTTACTATTTTGTTCCCTCGATTTCCTAAATTGTGACTATTTACTAATTAGTTCCCTTGATTTATAAATCGTGCTCATAATTTACTAATTCGTTCCCTTGATTTGCTATATCATGCGCACGATTTATAAACCGAGAGAACAAATTAGTAAATCGTACACACGATATAGCAAACCTAGGGAATGAAATAGTAAATAGTGCGCTGGATTTACTTTACTTTTTTTTTCGTGCATGTTATGTGTGGGACTCCTTACATCCGATCGGAAAAGGTATTTATTTGCAATAAAAATGAAGAAAATGTGGAAAAAAGTGTCTAACTTGTGTTTAATATTAAAGTTTCTATCTGTTAGGTGTAGGGAGGGCATCATCCCTCTAAGGCATCATCAATTTAATAATTGTGATAAATATATACATTTACACTCTATTATTATTGCATACCGTTAATGTACAACAAAACTGAAGTGCAAATAGTATCTGCCACAATGTATAGGCCTAAGTATAAATAGCATCTAACTACTATTTACCTTTATTGCAAAGAAAATACTGCTATTTTTACACCATGTAATGTTAGCATCACTCAAACCTTGATTTTTGGTTTCCACATACATTGTCCATGTTTAATTAGTGTTTTGCATACTAACCATGCTTATATCTTGGAATTAGCATGAAAAGCAATCAGCAATTATATTTTTGATGGCTTTGAGTAGTTAGTCACCCATGCAAAACTCCAAAGGGAAACTTTAATCTTTTATGAACTCTGCACAGCAAGTTAGTGAAAGAGTCTCTTTCTGTCACTGCATAATGCTGGCAAATTGTGGAAGCTGTTCACAAGGGAAGCCAATTCATCAAGGTTGTTTGTCACTGTCAACACAGATTGCAGCAGATGCCGTTGTGTCTCTCGATAAGGAAAAGTCTGGATGGAAACCAGAGGGAATGCGTTTAAGACTCTCGGACCCGGAGATCTTGAAGGATCTGTTGTGTTTGTCAGGGAAAGCTTGTAAATTCCTTATAAATTTGTAAACTTGTAAGCTTTGGGATCATATTTCGAGAAGCAAAGGACTTTCCTCTGTATGTTTAATTGAGCGTATGACTCAAACCTGGCAGCATCTGAAAGGAAAATGTTGTACTGTACTGTCAGTCTGTTTTCCTTTGAGTTTAGTTTTCATGAGGTCTTGTAGGTATAAGTCTACCAGTCTGTCAAACTTTGAATTATGTAACAGTTGATCGTCATAACCTGATTTGGAGTTTGCTGTATTTCTTGGTGATTATATACCCATTATTATGTACTATTATGCCCAACCATGTTATTCCGGTGTTATTCTGATCAAGGTCGTCACCCAAAACCCCATAACCCAAGCCACACGGCATGTCAAGGGATCCCCCTCAGTATGGCGCACGTGAAAGCGCTCCCCGTTGAGATGCCAGAGCTTCAGGACCCGTTTATTCGGGCTTAAAACGTCACAGCTGGCGTCACACCAGATGTCAGGCAATACCTCCTGTTGCTCAGAGCCGCATCCTGCAGACTAGAGATGGAATCGATTCTCTGCTCGGTCGGATGGATTAATGCGCTCTCTGCTGTACTTCCCTAGCCTTTTCTTCTATTCCTCTATCTATTTATTCCACAAACACAATTCTCCTTTGAGAGAATATCTATGGGATCCTGTTACTGGTCATCCATCATGCATGTCTTTAAACGGTCTGGTCTTTAAATTTAAATGCACCGACAGAGACCAATAACAGACTGATGGATGGAAACTCAAACTTTAAATAGATGTTGCTGCCATCGGAGCATTTATGAAACATTACTTTAAATCAATAGTCCTTGTTGAAATATCTTTTAGTTGACAGAGATAAGGTCAATGTGAAATGCTTTTCTCAGGCCATTTAACTTCTGTAGTGTGCTGCATTTTGAATGAAAGATGACGAGATACGCAATGTGACAAATGTAGGATGAGACTTGATTTTTATTGTGTGAGAATTGATAAGATTGTGAAAGCTGGCTGTTATATACTAGAATGAAGTCAAGTTGGTAAAGTAAGAGCAAGTTATTACATTTTGGTAAAAGATTATGAAGACAAACCTATTTTTCTTTTGCATAACATGCCTAATGAATCATGCATTACCACAAACATGCATTAAAAACGCAAGGGTAAGATACTGCTGACAACCCCCCCCCCCCCCATTTATCATTCGTTATGTATGATGATGATAATGCATTTTCTCTAAAATGTCTTAAAAGTGTGTTATGCAACCAATAACTATCAATATCACACATGTTTATACGGTCAATACATGTTTTTCACTCAATGAACACAATGAAACTGTATTCTTAAAAAGAATAATACAGCAAATTGGGGTCAGTTTTGATTTTAATGTTGATTCATTTTGATGTTCATAACCTTCATTATTGATGTTCGGCTGGAGTAAATTCAAGCCTGCTCTGACCTGAGCATCAATGAGTCTCTTTGTTCATATTGGACAAACATAGAAGCTGCTTTTTTTCTGTGCAACCATCTGTTCCATAAAACAGTAAAAAAATGATCATCTAGATTGGTTTTCTTGGCTTTTTATTGCCAGCAATAATTGTATTGTCTGTTTTTGTGCTTTAGCATCTCTGTTTTTCTGTTTCTCCAGGAGTTTGCTGGATGTCGACACATTCTCAAGGTCAGCACCAGGTGAGTCTTGATCTTAGGCCCTGGAATGAAGGTCAATCTGATGTGAAGTAGACTAGGGACCTGGTGTTTTAATCGGTCTCTTTTGTCCACTTTCGACCACTTCTGTCCTGATTTCTTCAAAGGCAGGGTCTATGGGTGGGTAAATGTGATGAATATGAATGTGAAAGAAGATGACGGAAAAACATAGAGTTTAGCAGCTTTGGTTTCTGCTCTTAAAGCCACAAGACCACGTCGAACGATGTGAGTGAGTGTTAGAAATCAGGAATCGTGAGAGAACATTGTGCTTTTGTCTTCGGACATTTTTAAATGCCATCTGTCTAGCCCGCTTCCCATAATGCTTACATCTGAAAACGCGCATCGAATGCGTTCGAAAAACCTCAATGAAAGCTATCTGGTTGAATTTGTTTAAATGGTGTAATATTTGTGAATTTGATTATGTAGCCTACTTATGCATTTTCTTGCGAGTGACGTCAAGATTACTCTCTGGTGCTGTGCGCTTGCCGCAAGACTCCGCCCACACACTGTTCTGATTGGCCGTGAGTTTTGATTGATTTTGACGCATCTCGCAGTCGCGTCTAGACTGGACATACAAATTATTTGTTGCTAGAATCTTATCGTATCGCGTCTGGTTAGGACACAGTGTTAGGAGACAGGAAGTGATGCTAACATGACTCAAAGCATTTGTAAGTTTTCAGCTGCAGCCCATGAATGAATTATTCTTATTATTCTAATTATTCAGCCCATGAATTATTCTTATTCTCCAGAATCACGGCAGAACTAGTCGGGTACTTCTTGATTAACTATACCAAATACTGTGTATTTCAGACATGCTACTCTTTTGTCTGAAAAGAGTCTACTGTTTGTCTACTGTTTTTTGCATATTATTTAGTAGGGAAGTATTCGATTTCAGCAGTGGTGGAGGAAGTACTGAATCTCAGTACTTAAGTAAAAGTACAAATACCCAGATAAATATTTACTGTAGTAAAAGTAGAAGTAACACAATGACAACCATACTTAAGTAAAAAGTAAAAAGTACTTTATTTTAAATGTACTTTAAGTATTAAAAGTAAAAGTACTTGCATAACAATTTATTATCTTAATGTCTATTTTCTAATGATTAATAAAACATTTAATTCTAACTCATTCAACCTAATAGCCTACTCCTATAATGATGTTCAATAATGATGGAAAAAAAATGTCACCATTTCTGAAACAAGCTTGCAATTAGGCAATATCATGCTTATCCTTAGTACTATATGTTAATAACACTATATATATATATAATACTATATATATAATACTATATGTTGGCAGTAAACGCGATTCATTTATGGTGTAATTCTGAACCTCTTGGCTTGCCATAATCCTAACCAAACCAAACATATATTACACACGGTGTGTTTCCTATGCACGTAAAAACAAATTTTCGCGTATGAGTTGCATGATAAACACACTGCGTGTGAGACGCATTTAGTGTGACCGGGTTGATATACTGTATCTATGGCAACCAAACGTCACTGGTGAGACAAACGTGCAACGAACGGACGGTCAGATTACGTTTTGGCAGGGGAAAAACTGATCAGAAAATGTAACGAAAATGTAACAGAAGCTGTAGAAATGTAGTGGAGTAGAAAGTATAATAATTGCTGCAAAATGTAACGAAGTAAAAGTAAAAAGTAGGCACTATTTATTGTACTTAAGTAAAGTAAAGATACGTGAAAAATGTACTTAAGTAAAGTAACGAAGTATTTGTACTTCGTTACATTCCACCACTGGATTTCAGACACTAACTTGCTGCATCTCAATTCGCCTACTTATACTACGTCCTAAAAGTATGTACTCTTTTTGTGAAAAAAAAAAAATATATATTATATATATTTATATATTGCCCCTCGAACCGTATTGCTTAAATATATATATATATATATCAGTGTATATTTAAAATCCCTTCCTTGACTGATTATTAAATTAGAAGTTTACACAAAATTGGATTTAATTATGGATTTTATTATGGTTTTATTACAGCGATATAATGTGTTACTGTTTTTATTTATTTTTTAATAATAGACAGAACACATTGTTTATTGCCCAGTATGGAGCTATTTTATTTCAAATTTGGCTCTAAAGACTGCATGCAAAAAGCTTTAATATAGCTAGCATTTAAAATTCTGCATTTACATATTCATTTATACCTTCTTGATTGACTAATGAGCATATAATAATTCTGACTGAGTTGTATTTACTATTCTTAAGGGTAATAAAATGGTCGTCCTGTATGATAATATAAACGTGGCCGTATTTTAATATTGCATTATTCAGAGTTTTTTTTTCTCAGAGGGGCAACCACTGAGCAGAAACACGAAGCATTTTCTCTTCCCAACTGATGTTAATAGCGTAGTTGTGAATGCTATTCACATGAATTATTTTTCTGTTGCCTTGAAAACAAGTGTAAAGGTTTCGGATGAGTTATTCACGGCTATTTGGCATGTGAGGCCATTGCTAAAAGTGTTGTACACCTAGAATATATTTTTTCCCCCCCTCTGCTTTTTCAAGACAAATCAAAGGGACTACTTTGGAAGGAAAGTTGAAAAAGGAGGAAAAAGCCCTTTTAAACCTGCCTTAGTCAGAGAATCCCGAATTATAACATTTATTAATCCTTCACCCTAATGCTCACAGCAATCAAACGCTTGACTGACATCTGAGTTGCCATAATTTGCACTGAGATTTATTCCAAATCAGTTCCTCGGTTGATCTGGCAAAGGTCATACCTGAATAGGTGTCTCTACTCTTCCTGAATTTTTTTTTGTGCTCTGATGATTGTTCCGTGTAATTTATGTGAAATCACCGCCTCAGTGTTGTTACTGCAGATTTTTCGAGGAGTTGAAAATAATGAATGTGGTCAGTCTAATCTTGTTCGGTGCAACAGAGAGATGCGTTCATAATGCCTTGTTTTCGAAGAAAAATTTGCATCATGTAAAACAAGAAATGTTATTTTGGGCTTATTTCAGAGTGATTAAATTCCAGGGCTATTCTCAGGAAAGAAATCCATTGGGGTGGAATGAGTGTTAACTGACATAATTCACAGAATACTGAGCTTGTTTACATTATTTGACCTAATTAAGTAATGCAGATAGACAGTCATTTCCGAAGTCATGTCAATGGTTATTATCCATCCATCCATTAATTAATGACTCCGTCCATCCATTAATTAATCAATCCATCCATCCATTAATTAATCAATCTAACCATCCATTAATTAATCAATCCATCCATCCATCCATTAATTAATCAATCTAACCATCCATTAATTAATCAATCCATCCGTCCATTAATTAATCAGTCCAACCATCCATTAATTAATCAATCAATCCATCCATTAATTAATCAATCCAACCATCCATCCATTAATTCATCCATCCATCCATCCATCCATCTATCCATCCACCACCCATCCCCATCCATCCAACCATCCATTAATCCATCCATCCATCCATTAATTAATTCATCCATCCATCCATCCATCCATCCATCCATCCATTCATCCATCCATTAATTCATCCATCCATCCATCCATCCTTC
The DNA here is from genome assembly GCF_016745375.1 of Pimephales promelas. The sequence goes on from NW_024121654.1 coordinate 6,375,859, forward strand.
CATCTATCCATCCATCCATCCATTCATCCATCCATCCATTAATCCATCCATCCATTCATCCATCCATCCATTAATCCATCCATCCATCCATCCATCCATTAATTCATCCATCCATCCTTCCATCCATCCATCCATCCATCCATCCATTCCATTCATCCATCCATTAATTAATCAATCCATCCATCCATCCATCCATTAATTCATCCATCCATCCATCCATCCTTCTATCCATCCACCCACCCATCCATCCAACCATCCATTAATCCATCCATCCTTCATCTATCCATCCATCCATCCATTCATCCATCCATTAATTAATACATCCATCCATCCATTAATTAATCCATCCATCCATCCATACACCCATCCATTAATTAATCCATCCAACCATCCATTAATTAATCAATCCATCCATCCATTAATTAATCAATCCAACCCCATCCATTAATTCATCCATCCATCCATCCATCCATCCTTCTATCCATCCACCCACCCATCCATCCAACCATCCATTAATCTATCCATCCATCCATTAATTCATCCATCCATCCATCCTTCCATCTATCCATCCATCCATCCATCCATTCATCCATCCATTAATTAATCCATCCATCCATCCATTAATTAATCCATCCATCCATCCATCATCCATCCATCCATCCATCCATCCATCCATTAATTAATCCATCCATCAATCCATTTATTAATCCATCCATCCATCCATCCATCCTGCAATCCATCCATCCATCCATCCATCCATTCATCCATAAATCTTGAAATATTCAGACACAAATATCACAGTTTCTCTGAGAATGAAGTCTGTCAGCATATTATAGAGCAAGGGACGAATCCATTTTTTATGGCATTTTAGTATTCCTCAAGATCTTGCTGGACTGAATGGTGTCCTGTCTAGTCATTTCTGACATCCACTCAAATGACCACCCATAGAGCTGCAGTCTGTTTGTCGGTCAGGGTATTTCCTGTTTGGACTCCTCTTGAATGAGTCACCGAAGTTATTGATAAATTGGATTCTCACACCTGCTGCACACTTCCACTTAAAGGGCCTGGGTTTTGGACTAATACTCCATACTGGTCACATCCCATGAAGTAGGCACTTCTCCAAGCCATTTTCTAATTAGATGGTAGGATGAAGCTCTCAGTGAAGCACCTCCATTAGTTCACCTAAGGAAACAGACTGTGCACAGGTTGCAAGTATTTTTATCTATTTATTGACTGTTTCTTTCTGTGTTTGATCCTTATTTTTCCATTTTCTCTTCACAGTGGTTGTGTTGTATGTTCAAGGAATTGGTACCAAAGAGTGGAGAGAGGTTAGTATGCTTTTTATATATGAACAGAGCATAGTGCTCAGCCTCTTGAAAAACTGTATTATCAATTAACATGGTCCATTGGCCACGACTACACAAGCTACAATCAGGACACAATTTACACTTTTATTGATGTGATTCATTGTTGTACTTTTGTATCCACCATGTTTTTTTTTCTTTCAATTCGGTTTATTATCAGATTGCTGTCTATCAGTCGACATTCTCCTCAATCCTCCTCTTATCTGCGCTTGTTTTTCTTCTCTTTTTATGATGTGCATTCTATTATTTGCTTCCAGATAAATCTCACGAGACAGTTTCTTTTAGAAACAGTATCCATAAACTCACAGAACCTTTTAATAACAAGCACGCAAACATTCAATATTAGTAGGCCTATCTACCAAATTGGATTTTACTTTTATAAAGCAAGGACCCAATAAAGTGATCAAATGTGACAGTAAATCGTTTTTTTAATGTTACAAAAATCTCTATTTAAAAGAAATACTTTTCTTTTGAACTTTATATTAATCATAGAATCCTTAAAAACCTGTTTCATGGTTTCCACAAATATATTAAGCAGCACAACTGTTTTCAACATAATAAGAAGAATGCTTAATTTGCAGCAAATCAGCATTATAAGGATTTCTGAAGGATTATGTAACACTGAAGACTGGAGTTATGATGCTGATTTTGCATCACAGGAATAATATTTCACAATAATAAAATAATTCACAGTTTTTTTTCTTTATTTTTGATCAAATAAATGCAGCCTTGGTCAGCATAAGAAAAAACATAATGATAATCATGAATGCTAATCTAATTCTGGGATACATTTTTGAACATAGGCACTTAAGTCTGCTTTAAAAAAATATTATAAAAAAAAACTCATTTTTTGACACACTTTGAAAATTCAACTCGATGGAAATAATAAAGTTGGAGCAGAAATCACAGAAATGATTAAGCCTTGCTTATTGGACAGTTGCAAAGAAGTTGTAAAATAATAATGAATAAAAACGACAATACAATGCTTGTTCTGTACAGTTCAATGTGATCTTTAGATTACTCTCAGCGTTTTAAAATCATCCTAAGACGACCCTTTTGGCAGAGTTGTAAATGCAACTACTAATTGTTCAAAGAATCTCCAGTCTAAAAATACAGTAGTTTGCCATTGAAAACTCGAGGAATGCAGCGAACGCTCTGGACTTCTCTAGAGATATCTCGCTCTCCAGATGGCATCATGAAATATTCACTGTACTTTTAAATAGCTAGCGTGTATCTGGACCAGTGGCTTTCTCCGCATGCATATCACCACTCAAGTGCCCAGCCCACTCACATCACAAGTACCTCCAAAAGCAAGCATAGCAACTGCATTATAAACAGCCTGCTCCCCTAAACAGATAACGCAGCGACCAGCGGTCATCGAACCTTTAGTCCAGGAACTTCTCCAG
>NW_024121654.1:6382682-6404751 GCF_016745375.1 Pimephales promelas
GAATTTACCACATCATTACTCCAGTCTTCAGTGATCGTACAGAAATTATTATAATATGATGCTCAAGAAACATTTATGATTATTATACATGTTGTAAACAGTTTTTTAAATTTTTATTTCAGGATTCTTTGATGAATTGAAAGTTCAAAAGAACAGAATTGATCTGTTCTTTTGAATTGAATTGTTTGGGGTCAGTAAGAATTTATTTTGTATTTTTTGGGGAAAGAAATTAGAAAATACTTTTATTCATCAAGGATGAGTTAAATTGATCATAAGTTACAGTAAGGACATTTATAATGTTAGAAAAGATGATTATATATTTTAAATGAATGCCGCTCTTTTAAGCTTTCTATTCATCATTGAATTTTGGGGAAAAAATGGTACACGACTGTTTTCAACATTGAAAATAATAATTTATGTTTTTCGAGCATAAAATCAGCATATTAGAATGATTTCTGAAGGATCATGTGACACTGAAAACTGATGTGTAATCAGCAACAGTAATGATGTTGAAAATTCAGCTTTCAAATGACATTTTAAAATATATTAAAATAGTCATTTTAAATTGTCAATATTTCACAATATTACTGTTTTTTTTCATCAAATAAAGCAGCCTTGGTGAGCAGAAGAGACTTTAATTTAAAAACAGAAAAAATCTTAATGATCTAAAACTTTTGACCGGTAGTGTACATGCAAATATTTCTTAAATATATACATGCATGTGTGTGTATTTATATATGCAAAGTAATTATACACACTAAACATATATTATGTAAACACAAACTTTTATTTTGGATGCGATAAATCGTGATTAATCCTTTCACAGCCCTAGTAAAAAATCTAGTTAAAGTATACTTCATGATACCATTTAGTTTGTGTTTGTCAACTTGTCATGAAGATGTTGTTTTCTGAGCTGTGAAAACAAATCCACTTTGCATGCACTTCCAAAGGATAAGGAAGTCACACCATTGTTATTGTTCATAGCGCTGTGTGCATTTCTGACACACGCTGTAAGCACTTGGTATATTAAGTGAATAGAATTGATATGTGGGTACAGTTTCACGTTTGTCAGCTATTACTAATTTGAAGTGGAATGATATTTTTGTGCTTTTTAAGATGCGTTTGTGACAGTGTTGGATGTCTGTGTCCTGTAAGTGTCTCAGCGTCTCGGTTCTAATGGCGCCCGGATTTATCCTGTCTGCCGAGGACTCTGATTAAACATGCAGGGAGGTTGTTTTTGGCACTGGCACAGTAAAATGGGGGGTGGCGGAGGGTTTGAAGCTCTCCGATAAAATCTTGAGATGCTATTGTTCTGTCTGTCAGATATGCTGTGTTAGAGAGGTGACAGCCCAGCTGGAAAAGAGTGTATTCTTCGCCTGTGACCATGAATAGTTTATTTTCACAATGTGGTTTAAATGAAAGCAAGGTATTTGAGTGCAATAACTCTTAATCCAAAGACATTTCTTCTTGAAATGTTAAATGTCATTCATTAAATGTTATTAATTTGTTCCCTCTTTCATTTCCCTCCTGTCAATCAAAAAGATTTTTTTTTATCTCATTCTTTTCCAGTATACTTACACTAGTGGCACTTCCTGTTCTCTTGTGCTCTATAGCAGTGATGAAGCCCTCTTTTTCAGCAGAAGTTGGGATTGAAAACCTCCTCGGCTCACCTTTATAAGTTGTTTCCATAGCAGCAGGAAATTGAATGCAGAGAGTGACACTGACAGCTGTCTTGAGTTATACATCGGTTGGTACTGAGTAATGAGAGAGTCTACGGTTATGATGAGCCACGTGTGACCTTGAGCATGAGGAGTTGATGCCTGGGGCAAGATGTGAACTCACTTCACACAAGCTGAACCCTTTCCTACTTGCTCTTTGTACTTGTGCAGCAAGAAATCCTCTAGTGGTGTCCTTGGACTCCGAAACTCCCCTAAGTAGCTCGGTACGGTATTGTTTATTCTCTACTTTGGATGTTGCATTTGTGATCTTGGGTCATTTTATGAAGCTGTTCGACTACACTCTTAGAAGAAATGGTTCTATTTAGAACCAGAAATGGTTCCATCCCCCGCTTCATTCTATATAGAACCATTTTTTTGGTAAAAGGTTCTATTGGCCAAGTATGGAACCCCAGGGTTCTACGTATATAGAACCCAGAGGAACCCTTTTTTTAAGATTGTAAAGAACCTTTTAGGGGTTCCGAATACGTAGCACTGATAGAACCTTTTAAGGTTCTATATAGAACCTTTTCTTCTAAGAGTGTACTTTTGAAATGTATTTTCTATTTGCTGTGATAATACTTTTCCAAAAGTAACATGGTTGATCGTAGTCTCTTAAGTCTCTTACCAAAACTGCATTTTTTTTTTGACCAAAAATACAGTAAAAACATTAATGTTGTGATATATCATTACATTTTAAATGAATTGTTTTCTCATTAAAATGTTATTTTTTCAAACAAATTTTCCAAAGCTGCATTAATTTGATAAAAATACAGTAAAACATTATTGATCTGTACTTTACTCGAGTATCATCTTTGGGGAGTACTCATGACTTCACTCAAGTACATTTGAGATGGAAATATTGTACTCTTTACTCCACTAAATTTCTATCCATAACCGTGAGTAGCCGTTACTACTTCTAAAAAAAATATATATATATATATGGAAAAAAGTCAAAAACTTGGAAACCCTCAATTTGTCGTTTCCCTCTCAAACGTGATTGGATTGTGCAGGCGCCACTGATTGGCACAGCCTATCAGTAATCACCTTCAGCTTTCCGCCAATGGTCAGATTTAGATTAGAGACGAAACAATGGATGAAGACGCAGCCAGTCCATCCCGTGAATGTACCAACCCGTGGCCCCACCTTGCCAGACCATTTCAATTTTCTGAATTTTCTTAAATGTTAAAGAAAGCAACATGGTAAAAAGATGAAAATGACTTTATTTTAATTTCAATTCATTTACATTCTCCTAGGCATTAACATTTTCATGTAGGACGTTTCTGTACATAAATGTAAGCACTGTGGCAGTAGTAATGCAATATTTCGAAAATGTACTCTTGGTACTCAAGTACTTTTAAAAACAAGTACTTCAGTACTTTTACTCAAGTAGACATCTGACTGAGTACTTTTACTTTAGCAAAGGGTATCTGTACTTTTACTCAAGTAATAAAGCTGTGTACTGATGAGTATATATGGGGATGATTAGGAGGCCATGATAGATAGAGGCCAAGGGGCAAATTTGGCCATGATACCTGGGTTACACCCCTACTCTTTCAAACAACATCCTGGGATTTTTAAAGGGGAAATGAAGCAGTCAATTTTCCAAGTTTACATGATTTACAAGATGGATTTCCACTATAATCAACAATTATATAAGAAACAGGACAAATGTAAACATTTAAAAGAAAAAACGCTATATCTTTCGCCGCCAGGGCGCCACCATTGTCTAGTGAGTATTCTAATATGTGATGTCACGGGGTTGGTTGGCTTTAGTTTAACAGGCTCTGGACAGTGAATATCCCGACATCAAACTGTTTACACCACAGTGTTTTGACGGCGAATAACTAATGTTAGGTACAGTCATTATTAGCTATCAGCTGTAAGCATGGACTAGCTAATGCTAACTTTGTGTTTAGCGCCCTAACGGCGAAAGATATGACGTTTTTTCTTTTATATGTTTACATTTGTCATGTTTCTTATATATTATATATGAATATTCATTTCCCCTTTAATGACTACAGAGAGTCAGGGCTGGGGCGTTAGGACCCACACAGACCACAGGGGAGCGCCCCCTGCTGGCCTCACTAACACCTCTTCCAACAGGTTTTCCCAGGAGCCTCCCATCCAAGCACTAACCAGGCTAAGTCCTGCTTAGCTTCAGTGGGCAACCAGTCTTGGACTACAGGGTGATATGACTGCTGGCAACTAATTTCATTGCTAATCTCATTACTTACACATTAATTAGGGAAACAAAATGCATCCTTTTTTTTAGAGTTGCACTCTTGGTGTTCTTTTTTTTTTCTTCATTTCTTCACAATGCACTGTTACATTTTCAAGAAAGTAATATACAGCAATGTATTTTTAAAAACTATTATATAATTGCATTCATTACAGCTCAGCCAACTGGAGATAACTTGATAAAACACTTCCCACTGCAAGAGTCATTTTCAGCCTCCATGCCACCTCTAGCCTTCTCCATGGCAGATCCGCCTCACTGAGTCTTACCTGCATGTCTAGATCTGACGTGTGTCTCAGGAGGGGGGGAGATGAGAAGCGTGGTGGGACGCTTGCCTGACTAACATGTCCTTCAGTCGAAATTTCTATTTGGCATCATTGAGCTTTAACTGGATTTCTTGCCTGCAGGTGGTCAGGAGGTCAATGTGTGTGTACCATTGGGAGTCTATGCAAGTGTGTGTATGTGTGAATAGATAGAGTGTCAAAGGCTGCACTAAAGTATCAGACTAACCTGCCACTCAGCTGTTGCGGCGGTATGTGTTCCCATGGGAATCCCGTTTTAGCCAATTAAATGCAAAGATGACATGAGACCACGGAAGGGGTTTTAAATTGATGAAAGAGAGTCTGTGGCCATGGAGACAGATCTTTGGAGCTGGATTCAATCATCTCATTTTATAATTTTATTACAAATATACTGTAGACTACCCAGACTACAGTATATGCTACTGGATCGTTTTTGTGGATCATCTCCACTTAGAGTCAGCATGAAATCAAAATTTACCCTATTGAACGGAAATTTTGAACGATTCATCGCTGCATGCTATTGAAAAGAAAAAAATGTCTTTCATCACTTCACTAAACCCATTTATTTTTCAGTGCTTAGTTTTCACAAACCAGTCAATTCATAGATCATTTTCAGTTTTTTCAGTTTAAATGAATTAGTTTGCGAACTTCATGTGTTAAGATCCAAAATCAATGTGCGTACAGTGTCTGCCTTTGTGTTTATAATGTTCCATCACTTTCCCTCACAGAATCTCTCTTCTTCTTTCAGTCCTCACCCTCAGCCTTTAATCTTTTTTTCAAGATAACCCTCATCACCTTTTCCCCTTCATTCCCTATACTTTCCCTCTTTTCAGATGAATCATGTTCTTTTCAGAGGTTCGATGTGGGCTATTCAGCGCCTGAAGTGGCCCACCATTACCGCCAGTGCAATCGAATTGTTCCACAGAAAGCTCTTAGCAGCAAAAAGCGCTCCAGCAACTCTGTGGAAAGCACACAAAAATGGAGTCGTCTTATTTGTCCTGATTTTGAGTGGGCTCGCAGAGTGCTTATAACTCTGGCAGTCTTCACGAGGGTCTTACTTGAACTCTTGTCTTTAAACCGTTAGCCCACATTTTATTGAAAGTTTAAAAGCATTTATCTATCTTTTCTCAGGGGCATTCCAGGGAAGAAATGCGGGAACATTATCTTCACGGCTGAGGAACTCAGCAATTGCAGGGTCAGTACAAAACTAACGCACATGCACACACACATTGTCTACTGTCTTTCATCAAGCTGAATGCCTAAAGCATTGTATTTAAATATCAGAGGTGAAGTGCCTTTTTTTGCCAATGTTAGGTACTGAGAGACAGAAAAAGCAAAATGATATCTAGATTTTCCCAGTTAATCCATTATGGATTTCTCTAGTCATTTATGAAGAAGCATCTCGGTGAATCTCATGAAACCTGTCAATAATGCATCATATTTCATTACGTGACATATTTCATTAAAGAAATTTAAATTAATAATTATATTTTGTTTAATGGAAAGGAAGCTTGTAGTACCATTAAGATTGGTTTTGTTGTCACTACAACATTGATATGGTAATGAGCACATTTTTTTCCCTAATTTAAATTACTGCTAAGAAAAAAAAAATATTTTATGTCATATATTTACACATCATGGAAGTATTTTTTCTTTAATTTTTTGTAGCAAAAAATTTAGTACCATTATGATTTGCATTACAAAATATATATTTTTAAAAATAAAAAAGTTGTTTTTGATATATTAAAGTATTTATACATCATATTTGTTGCACTTTATTTTACTGTATGTTAATGTTAAATAAAAACGTAGTAAATATATGTGTCATGACCATCAAATCAATGACCATCACTCTCATGCAAAGCAGCCAGAATGTTTCTTCATTCCATGATCCTTTCTCATATTGAATATTGTTTTATAAACTGGTCACCCACAAACGCCACAACACTTAAAGCAAGTCACTTTTCAAACGAGCTTTAAAAATCTTTGATAGAAAACCGCTCTCATATCATCACTGCCTAATACTGCAGAAATATAACCTGCTAAGCTTTGAAACATTTCTGAAGTTCAAATATGCCTGTGCTATATATAAGTTCCTACATGGACTTGCCCCACTCCCACTAAGTGAATATATTAAATTGAAAATAACGGATGGTGGAAGAACTGTAACCAGGGCATCCACGTGCGGTGATTGTATGGTGCCTTACAGACGTACAACATTTGGACAATACTGTATGTATTGTCAATTAAGGGGTCAGAGATCTGGAACAAGTTACCGGCTGCCATGAGAGAATGCCTGACTTACCTCAGCTTTAAGAATCAACTCAAACAATGGTTCTAGACACATTAAATTTGTGACCACTAGCAGTCTTTGTTGTATTTTATGTGTATGGGTTTGTTCACTGTTGTATTGTCTAAGTATATGTATGTATACCATACCAGATCTAGCACTTTAAATACTGCATTAAATAGTTAATAGTAACTTTAACATAATTAAAATGTACTTAATGTACATAGAATAGCACTTTACTGTGTCCGCCGTACACTCTCAGAAAAAAGGTACAAAAGCTGTCACTGGGGCTGTAACTTTTCAAAAGGTACATTTTTGTACCTAAAGGGTGCATATTGGTACCTTAATGGTACATATTAGCACCTAAAATGTACATATCAACACTTAAAATGTACATATCAACACTTAAAATGTACATATTAGCACCTAAAATGTACATATTAGTACCTAAAATGTACATATCAACACTTGAAATGTACATATCAACACTTAAAATTTACATATTAGCACCTAAAATGTACATATTAGTACCTAAAATGTACATATTAGCACATAAAATGTACATATCAACACTTAAAATGTACATATTAGTACCTAAAATGTACATATTAGCACATAAAATGTACATATCAACACTTAAAATGTTCATATTAGCACCTAAAATCTACATATTAGCACCTAAAATGTACATATTAGCACCTAAAATGTACATATCAACACTTAAAATGTACATATTAGTACCTAAAATGTACATATTAGCACATAAAATGTACATATCAACACTTAAAATGTTCATATTAGCACCTAAAATCTACATATTAGCACCTAAATTGTACATATTAGTACCTAGAATGGACAAAACTTTACCTTTTAAAAAGGTACAGCCCCAGTGACAGCTTTGCTAAGATGCCCATTGCTAAGATGTCCCTTGAAGACTTACAATGATCAATGCAAGACCGTAAAATCATGCCAAGTGCAGCATTTGGCTCTCTATTTTGTCCCATCCATGTTAATACCCTGTCCATCTCTTTTCAGTCATTCCACTCACAATTTGGCTGTTAGTGCCTTGGGCCAGTCCATAAAACCACATCATTTTTCAGATGGCTCAAATTATGTATATATATACAATTTCGTCCCTTTGTGTCCTTGTAATAGTATGTAACTACAGGGAGTGTTTGGCAGAAAGCTGTGACAGTTCACCTCAAAAACAGCTTCTTCCTCCCCAAGAGGGACGGGCCGTTTTAAAAGGCAGATGAGCTGTCTGTCCAGTGTGTCACACAGACCGTAGTTCCTTGTGTGCTCCCTAGACTCTCTCTCTCTCTCTCTCTATCAAGATCCAATTAAATCTGTTGCATGTGTGACTTCCCTCCTGGTCTTGAGGGTCTCCCTAGAGATCTGGTATTCTGAAGAGAACAGCACCAATAAATAGCTAAACACTGGAGACCTCCGCTCAACATTAATATGTATGAATCAATTGCTGTTCTCCTCTAACACAAGTGTGTCCTCTCTGTGGAATTGATTCCTTGTCCTAGTATTTTGCCTTTGTTGTATCCTGAACTCCTGCTCTGGAGAGATGTTAACTGAGGCCAGCAATTAAAATGCATTGTTGGATATAATAGTGCTAGTATCGAAGACTCAGAGTCTGGAGTGCATGTGCTTTGTTTTCTTGTTTGTTTTTGGCAGCTCTAGGAATGTTCTATTCCCATCTATCCCAATGTAATCAAAGTTTTTTTTTTTATAACAGGACATTGCAACCATGCAACTCTGTGCTAACAAGTTGGATAAAAAGGATTTCTTCGGGAAGTCCGACCCCTTCCTGGTGTTTTACCGCAGCAATGAAGATGGCACGTGAGTATGAGTGCTTAAAGGATTATTCAATCTTTTTTTCAGTTTTCCACCCCTGTTGTTTCCAGGGTCATACAGTTTGAAATGTTGACAACAAACACAGATGTTTTTCAGATTTTCTTCATCAGTATTCTCTCCATATTTATGACGATTTGCAGCACTACTTGTACTGTAACTTTCCGCATCCTTCACTGGAAACCAAAAGTAACTCATTCGCGCTAAAAGATTACTCTTTAACCCTTATGTGCTGTTGTGGCTTTTTTCAGCCACTAAGGGGTATTTTTTAGTCTTAATTTGGCCGTAACTTTTTCTTTGTTTCAGCAAATGGAATGATTTTTGGTGACAAATCTTATTTTGACACATATTTTGGGAAAATGCTTTGAAATTTTTCAAAAACTCAACAGTACACTCTGGGCAAAAATCCACTACCCTTTCGTTATGTTCGTGGCTGAAAAAAGCCCACTACTTAAAACTGCTGTTAAAAATGTATCAGATAAATATTTTTTTCAATTTTTTTGCATAAATCTATTAACCGACCTCAGTCCTGATCAAAACTACTAAATGTTTAAAAAAAAATCAGGATTTTAACTCTTTAATTGCCAAATTCATAAATGATGTCACTGATTTGGAAAAAAAACACAGAAAATGACTTATTTTCAATATAAAATATGATTATGGACTGGATTTTTTTTTACTTTTTATCACAGTCTTGGACATGTCAAAGATTAGAAACAACATTGGTTTTGATGCATTGTTAGTTTTTGTGTAGCATCAGATTTTAAACTTTTTCTCCCTCATTTACTGTTCGTGGCTGTTTTTGCCCCATTGACTTCCATTATAACCACATTTTTTGATTGCAAAGCCATGACACCATAAAATCATGCATTTTTGATTGTTGATGGTTTTCCCTGTTGGGAAGAGGTAAAATTTTGTATTTTTACTGTTGATAACCAGGTGGAACCATTTAACCCTTTAGACAGGCCTGTGCAAAAAAAAGCTTAGTTTCTGGCTTTTACATGCAGTTATATGGAGTATAATAGCATATTACAGTGTGTATATGTGTGTGTGGGTGTGCGTGAGTGTGTGAGAGAGTGTGAGAACTCACCTTGATGCGTCTGAGAAAATAAAAATATACACTTCAGCTCTCAAAACTACATGGAGTAAACAAAAACAAAGTAAGTGTATTTATGCATCTGCTGCCTTTTGATGGTGAGAAATGCAGACTAAACAAAAACAAAGTAAGTGGATATAAACGCTTGTCATTTGATGGTGAGAAGAGCAGCAAGCAACATGAGAGAGGGCTTGACTTGTAGTGAAGTTTTAGAGATGATTATGCAGTCTGACCCCTCCAGCGAGCTGCAGGAGGTATTGTCTTCTCACTCTGACCGCAGACTCAGGACAGTCAGATCCTGGTTTGGATGTGGCACCCTCATCATCATCTCAAGCTTCCACTGAAGGCGAGGAGGATTCAGATGATCCTGGATCTGGATGGACTGGGAGAATCTTGAGAGGGACATGGTAGTTCTGAAAATCGCACGACCACTGCGATCATCCCACAGGCAACGTGTGGACTCCCCTCTGGATCTGTAGATGCTGGCCAAAATCAGTAGCCCCATATAGGCACAGAGATCTGTGGAGTCCACAGATCCAGGATCCTCTGAATCCTCCTCGCCTTCAGTGGAGCACTAGCTTCCACTGAAAGCAGGAGGATTCTGTGGATCCTGGATCGGGGTGGATTGGGAGAAATGGTGAAGTATGGTTTTCCACCAATGCGGAGACAATTCCCTTTCTTCAGCCTGCAAGAGGCGTGAGTCGAGGGCCGACACGCAATGCTATCGCAATGGTTCAGAACATGGATTCTGTGTTCAATCTGTTTTTTACGGAGGAGACGACTGACCTCATTGTCAGCATGACCAACCTCCATGGGCACCGCACAATGAGAAACTGGACTGGGGTGGACTCCACAGATCTCTGTGCCTATATGGGGCTGCTGATTTTGGCCAGCGTCTACAGATCCAGACGGGAGTCCACACGTTGCCTGTGGGATGATCGCAGTGGTCGTGCGATTTTCAGAACTACCATGTCCCTCTCAAGATTCTCCCAGTCCATCCAGATCCAGGATCATCTGAATCCTCCTCGCCTTCAGTGGAAGCTTGAGATGATGATGAGGGTGCCACATCCAAACCAGGATCTGACTGTCCTGAGTCTGCGGTCAGAGTGAGAAGACAATACCTCCTGCAGCTCGCTGGAGGGGTCAGACTGCATAATCATCTCTAAAACTTCACTACAAGTCAAGCCCTCTCTCATGTTGCTTGCTGCTCTTCTCACCATCAAATGACAAGCGTTTATATCCACTTACTTTGTTTTTTTTAGTCTGCATTTCTCACCATCAAAAGGCAGCAGATGCATAAATACACTTACTTTGTTTTTGTTTACTCCATGTAGTTTTGAGAGCTGAAGTGTATATTTTTATTTTCTCAGACGCATCAAGGTGAGTTCTCACACTCTCTCACACACTCACGCACACCCACACACACATATACACACTGTAATATGCTATTATACTCCATATAACTGCATGTAAAAGCCAGAAACTAAGCTTTTTTTTGCACAGGCCTGTCTAAAGGGTTAAATGGTTCCACCTGGTTATCAACAGTAAAAATTACAAATTTTACCTCTTCCCAACAGGGAAAACCATCAACAATCAAAAATGCATTTATGGTGTCATGGCTTTGCAATCAAAAAATGTGGTTATAATGGAAGTCAATGGGGCAAAAACAGCCACGAACAGTAAATGAGGGAGAAAAAGTTAAAATCTGATGCTACACAAAAACTAACAATGCATCAAAACCAATGTTGTTTCTAATCTTTGACATGTCCAAGACTGTGATAAAAGGTAAAAAAAAATCCAGTCCACAATCATATTTTATATTGAAAATAAGTCATTTTGTGTTTTTTTTTCCCCCCAAATCAGTGACATCATTTATGAATTTGGCAATTAAAGAGTTAAAATCCTGAATTTTTAAAAAAAAATTAGTAGTTTTGATCAGGACTGAGGTCGGTTAATAGATTTATGCAAAAAAATTTGAAAAAAATATTTATCTGATACATTTTTACAGCAGTTTAAAGTAGTGGCTTTTTTCAGCCACGAACATAACGAAAGGGTAGTGAATTTGAACAATGCACAAGGGTTAAATTCTTGCACCTGGGAACAATACATGTCGACACCATAATCTACTATTATATACTCGAGCAAGGCAGTATTTGACTCTGATAAGTGTATCCATAGCAGACTTTTGTTAGTGTAATATAACGTACTTGTTTGGCTGATCATTTTTACGGGAATGGCCATAACCAGGGTTTGGAAATTAGTAAGGTCTGGGGTATTTTGTCAATCTTATATGGGTACCTTTTAATTGGGTGCACTCTCTCCATTGGTGAATAGACTAAGTAAAGGTGACAACAACCAGTGCATTATTGGTGTTGAAGTTTTCCCTAACTATTTGTCTAAAAGGGAAGTCAACAGCCTTTTGTTTTCTCAAGTCAGGTTGCACCAATTTCGACTTTATACTGTATATTCAGCCAAGTAAACAGCAGTACACAGATCTATAGAGTATGTTTCATAATGAAATATGCCAAATATGCAAACACTGGCCATGAAGAAGGCTATGCTATTCCATTCAGTTTAGTAGTTAACCTTTCTCATAGTCATGCTAAGAAAATGTTCTTATTATCATCCATATAGAAATGCTTGTAAACGAAAACTATTACAGGAATAAGAATCGTTGCATGCATAATAATCAAATAATAAAATCCCCCAATGGAGAGTGTACCCAATTAAAAGGTACCCATATAAGGTTGACAAAATACCCCAGACCTTACTAATTTCCAAACCCTGGTTATGGCTATTCCCATAAAAATGATCAGCCAAACAACAATATATTACACTAACAAAAGTCATTGTAAAGGTAAAAAGAGCTTAAACAAAAATAAAATTCTGTCATCATTTAATCACCATTAACTTTCCAAACCTGTATAACTTCATTTCTCCTGCGGACTACAGACGAAGTTATTTAGAAGTACTTTGGTGTGTCCCAATTGACTTTAAATTAATTTCACTGTAAATGGGTATGGATGACAGAATTTGCTGACTTTTGGGTGTATATCAGTGGCGTGCAGTGGTTTGTATAAATCTCATCAAGTTATTCTTTTGAGCATTTTTACATTTTACATTTATTCCAAAATAATAACTAAAGAAGCAACAATTTAAAAGCAATATATTTTATTTGTAAACTGACATTTAGCCGTTTTTCTTAATAGTCAACATATTTTCTGATCATCAGTCATCACGCTCAGTGAACACTGGTAACGGACACGAAGATTTGTCTTTAATTTCATTTTCACCAAGCTGATTTTGACGTGACACAAAATGGTGGGATCTAAGTGGATGAGTTGTTTACTTACTTTTTAATTAGTCTTCCCATTAACACCATCATTTTGATCATTCAGACTGATTTGCGAACATGCACGTAAACAAGAGGCGGGATTTATCGTGTGAACCAATCATAACCAATCATAGTACAATGGATGTATTGCCTCCTCCTACGTGACTCTCCGTCGTTCATTCATTCTCAATTACCCCCCACTAAACCTACCACATGCTTTAGGGGGTCTGTGAAAAGTCAATGGGCTCAAGGGAGGCAAGAGAGATGCGGACCCCCACTCAAACTTTATCTACTTGTGTCGCTGTTGGACAAACTAAAAAAACTATTGAAAACTATTTTTGGCACTGCCTCCCATGCATTTTTTTTGTTTGTCATGTTTAAAGCGAGAAAATCTCAACCAGTCAGATCATATTGCGGGATTAATAAACAGCAAAACGGAACTTAAGGTTGCATCTTTTCAGGAAACTGTTCTAGATGGAGCATGGTAAAAACAAAGATTCATCACTTCTGGACATGGTGTTAGCGTCATGTTTTCAGACTGAACATAAAAACCCATAAAACACAAAATGATCCCTAAGTGTTAGCTCAATTGACTGATAACAGAGGGTTATGGATGGTAGTTTTGTGAATCCCAAGAGGCTCTTCATGCCCACCATGAGCTGCTCTTCATGTTAACCACTTGTATTGATGGTGCCCTGTAGTTGGTTGATATTCATTTTCAAACGTATTCCTTTAAAGAAAACCATACAGCTGTCGTAGCAAGCCTTTAAATAAGATTTCCTTTTTGATTTGGCTCTTTTGTAGGTTCACTATCTGTCACAAAACAGAGGTGGTAAAGAATACTTTGAACCCTGTGTGGCAGCCCTTCACCATCCCAGTGCGAGCGCTCTGTAATGGAGACTATGACAGGTGAGGCTCTTTAAAACTCTTACAGAGAGTATAAACCCTGCTACTTTAAGATGATGTGAAAACAAAATCGTTTAATACATGTCTGGTTATTAAATATTCACTCATTTCACTAAACATGTAAAAAGTATTTTGTCTGTCAATTATCCCTATTCAGTCACTTACTTTCCTAGTCAACACATTTAGTTCCTTTTTAATAATATGTAATTTTTGTGCTCTTTACCCAGATTCGACTGCATACAAAACTGAACGCATTACATTCTAAAACCTTATAATTTTTCCACTATATAGATACAGTGGATGTTTTTTTTTTCATGTGCATTGGTCCTCCGCATGTTTTTGGATCATTTGTTTGTTTCACCACCCAAATAATTAGTTTAACTTTGATTAACACATATATTATCCATACAGAACGTATTTCTTCATTTAATGAGAAGTACAGATTGTTGAAATCACACAGAACAGATCCAATGTGATATAATATCACATTGGATAAATGCACTAACATTGTTAAAAAAATCATTTATATTTTCAATTCAATTCACATTTATTTGTATAGCTTTTTTTTACAATAATACTTATTGATTCAAAGCAGCTTTACAGAAAGTACACCTCTACATTACAATTTAGAGTGATCTGTTATCAGATGTGAGGTGACTATGTCCAAGTTATGTATATAAATCACAAATTTAGCCAATAATATATAAATTTAAGGGAGAAACAAAGAGCTCATTGAAGTAATAAATACATGTTTGTTAACAAACGATTAGGATATATGGAAAAATTATTTTGCATTGGTGCATGTTGATTTAGATCTTGCTTCATCTGAAGTCCTTACAGGTGTCTTCATCAGAATAACAATAAAAAAAAAACAGCATTAATTTATATTTTTGTTTGTGCATCATTTTGACAGCCCTAATACAGTAAATATGATATGAGTAGATCAGTATGAATCAGTATGTTAGATTAATGGGTGCAATCTGACAGCCAGTACCTTTGTATCAATGTCCCCAACATTTAAATAATCTTTGACCTTATTTGATTTTTGAAAGGAATATATTTTTTGTTGCACCTTTAAGCATCCCTCAGACTTGTGTACTGAGCTCTGAGGTGTTAAAACGAAGCGCTGCTGGTTCTGTGAGCTGTGGAAACAGGCTGCTGTGTCACTGTGGCAATGGGAATAATCCTGGTGTGATTTTGGACTGGCTCTGTGGACTCACCAGGCTCCCGTTATACTCTGACCTTCTGCTTTTAGATATTGACTTGCTGTGAGGTTTGATTTGTTTGTGATCTCTCCAGAACAGTGAAGATTGATGTTTATGACTGGGACAGAGATGGAAGGTACGTTGTTCTTCATGGCTCGTGTTCCCCTCGTGGGTAGTAAATATTCTGTTTACGAACACAAATTACCCTGCATATCAAGAATAACTCAAGTGATATTTTCATTAGCCAAAATAATTTCTTCTCTGCATGCTCATGCGACGTTCATTAAATATTCCTCAGATGAGTAAACGCTTTCATTTTTCTTCAGTCATGACTTCATCGGCGAGTTTACAACCAGTTATAGAGAGCTGTCTCGTGGACAGAGCCAATTCAATGTTTATGAGGTAAAAACTCTCTCTCTCTCTATATATATATATATATATTTTTTTTTACAAATTTGATTAATTGAGTTCTGGCAAAACACAACACATTAACACATTTGAGCTTTTTTGACTGGTTTAAAAAACATAAATAGTAAAAATAATATAATAAATAAGCATTTTTTAGTTTTTAATTGTTTATGTATTTTTATGCAGTAACAGGGTTGTGCTGAAAATGTGGGACGGAGCTATAATAATATAATATTGTTTTAATTTTTACTACAGTGATTTGAATATTATTTCAATTGATTATCAAAATGTTGTCATCGTTGTAGGATTTTTATTGTTAGATACAACCAAAAAGGTGCAAACAGGCTAAGAGGAGGAATACAGACATTTAATGTGTTGAAAACTAGCTACTTATCATGCCAGGGTAATTTTTTGTTAGATAATATTTTATCTAACATAGTTCTAAACATGTTCCTCTAATGCCTCTTAAAAAGTAATGGGACAACAACGTGGGCCGTATTCATGAAAGTGCCAAAAATGTTTCGTGAATCATAAAAGAAAACACATGAGGGACACTTCAGTAATATGTCATATTTTTTTTAGCCGTGCTTGATGGGTGTCTTTTTGTTTCTTTCAGGTTCTGAATCCTAAGAAGAAAGGCCGGAAAAAGAAATACGTCAACTCTGGCACGGTACGTGTGAATGAATTACCTGTCAAGCGCTCTTCTCTTCTGATTTATTTTCATAATGACTTCCATTATCTATCCTCTCTCTTTCTTTTTTTTCATTCTCTCTAGGTAACACTTTTGTCCTTCAAAGTGGAATCGGAGTACACATTTGTGGACTTCATTCGGGGCGGGTGAGTGCCCTTAAAAAGTCCCTGGATAAATTAGTCTGGAGAAAGATGCAGATTAACTGGTTCGAATCGAGAGCAGCTGTATCGGGCATGCATGTAAACCATTTGTGGAATTATAGTTAGTCAATCTGAATATATTGCGTTCGAGACAATACCAGTTAACTAGAAGTGGATATTATTGGTATTGTGCTTTCAGGACAGTTTAGTAACCATCATTTTTTTTTCAGGGATTACCAGCATGTGTGTTGAATACTGATACAAATAAATGAAATGCACTATAGGAATATACAGGTTTTTTTGTGCCATATATCCCAGGAATAGTCAAATAGTTTAAGGCTATAATAAAATCTGATAACAAAAAATAACAATTTTATGCTAATTCAATGTGATTATTTAAAATAAAATGCTAAAAATACACACAATGTCCCTTAAATTCCATGTTTTTATAAGGAAAACTGCATCACCAATCCATGCTTACTGAGAGCAGATAGCAAAAAATAAGTGAGGAGCCCATTTTTAATCAATTGACAGCTCTAATAAAAATTTAGAAACATTTTTTGCTAAAGCAAACATCACATACTCATTTCAAAACAACTTTATCAAGGCAATGATTCAGTATACCAGTGTGATACCAGTGTGTCATACCATATGCTTGCCTTTTAATTAGAGCTAAAACTTGAATTATGCATTGACTTGATAAAAAAAAAAAACATTATGTACTGTATATTGAACATTTATTTATTAATTAATTTATTTATTTATTCATTTGATATGTCCAGGTTAGAAGCATTTTGATCAGGAATTTTGCATCATGGAAATGTAATTTTAAGTAGTGTACTTTAATTAGCAACATAAATATGCATTTATATAATTGCTTTTGTCTATTATAAATTTGTATTTATATGGCATCCAAAAGTTAAAATAGTCCACATTGAAAATCTATTGAATTTAACCCTGGGAATAAAGTGTTAATACTTGAAACATTTTAAAACAAATAAATGAATTAAATGAATGGAAATCTATGTAGAGTTTTTCTGAACTGTTAAAGTGCTCTGAACCAAATTCTCAACATAGCCTAAACCAATTTGTTGAATAAATCACTCTGTAAATCCTTCAACAAGTTCAGGCAGTTATGACGCCATTTGCAAATCTCATGTACAAAACACATTACCGCACTGTGATGCACTTGTGTTGCAAAACGCTAAACACAGGCAGGAAAAAGTTAAACACAACTAAAAACACAGTTGTCATCGATTACACATCGACTCAAAACTGTTCACACTTATATCTAATGATGTGATTAATAACTCAACTGTGCAAAATAAGCCAGTTCAGAGTGTATAGGTGGACAGATGTACTGAATGTTGATACGAACAATAGATGGAAACAATCTGAAAAGGAGAGGAGGGGGTGGACGAGGAGGAAGAGGAGGAGGATGTGAAAGAGCCAGGTGTGGAGAGTGTTGTTAGGCTGAGTCAGATGTTCTCTGAATGTAGTTTGAAGGTTTGGTTTTGTGTTGAAGGTTTTGAGAAAGCATGATGGTTTGAGAAATGTGTTCAGGAAAACGGTAATATTTGGATTCTGGACTATTTCTAGATTACTAATCAAATGTGTGACATAAAGCATGTGAACTCCTTTGTACTAAAGGTCAGCTGTCTTGCTTCCTTCTAAGCATGGGTAATATGGATCAGGTTTTGTTCATTTCAGCTCTACTGCTGTTATTAAAACAAAGGGGGGACTTGCTGCTTAACTATCAGTTGTGCAATTCTCATTTTCTCAGTTATTTAGCTTCATATCCAGATTCAATCATACACTCTTAGAAGAAAAGGTTCTATATAGAACCATAAAAGGTTCTATCAGCGCTACGTATTTGGAACCCCTAAAAGGTTCTATACACTATTAAAAAAAGGGTTCCTCTGGGTTCTGTATAGAACCCTGGGGTTCCATACTTGGTCAATAGAACCTTTTACCAAAAAAAAAAAAATGGTATATAGAACCATTTTGAAGTTCCATATATGAAGCGGGGGATGGAACCATTTCTGGTTCTAAATAGAACCATTACTTCTAAGAGTGTAGGCTCGTTCTTACGTACTAGAGCATGTAGCATAAAGCGCTGCTTTAAATCTCTTGACAGACTAAAAGACGTAAATGAAATTTGCGTATATTCGAAATGAAAGATATAGAATTGTACTGGATGTCAGTTTGCTTGTTTTGCTGTAAGTGGGTTGTAGAGGCTACACTGGAACATCTACCCAGCGATTTCTGTAGTCACTCGGCTCTCAATACTCCTAGCAGAGGAGGCAGAACAAGGGGGCTTTTGGCTTCAGCGTCGGAGGAAGGATTAGAGCATGGGTGTAAGCAAGGATCCTAGAGCTGGCTGCAGGGGGCGGTTGGGATACGTCCCTTCTCGCTGTGTCGCCACCTTGAGATGTTCCGGGATTAAAGGAGCGAAATATTAGTGAAGGGTCCCGGCTGATGACCCCGCAGCCATCTCTGTGGCACTGGGAGAGGTGTGTCAGGCAGAAATGGGGCACACTGTAAAAAAATATTTTCAAGATTTGTTATCACAACATATTTTCTTTTGTCAAATCAATTTTATAATAATTTATTTAGTTGAGATAACTTATTATTTTGAGTTTCTGATGATTAAATTAATCTCCTTCATTGTATTAACTCACTTTTTCCAGTTCAATCAACTTAAAATTTTAAGGCAACCCATGTTACTTATTTTTTTAAGTTAAACCAATATTTTTTTTACAGTGTAGTAATCACAACATTTTTTCTTTTGTCAAAACAACTTAAATAATTTATTTAGTTCAGATAACATATAATTTTGAGTTTCTGATGATTAAATCATTCACCTTTATTAACTCACTTTTTCCAGTTCAATGAACTTAAAAATTTTAAAGCAACCAGGTTACTTACTTTTTTTAAGTTAAACCATCAATATTATTTTTACAGTGCAGATAAAGACTTTAATCCGCAAGAAACTATGCTTCTAACCACAGGGCCAGAAAATGGTTTTAGGAAACATTGTCTTGATCAACTATGCTGATAACGATGGAACAATGCACTTGAGAAACACACATCTGAGTGTGATTCGAACCGACATGGGAGGCATGGGAAGGATGCTACACTCTTAGAAGAAATGGTTCTATTTAGAACCAGAAATGGTTCCATCCCCCGCTTCATATATGGAACTCCAAAATGGTTCTATATAGAACCATTTTTTTTTTTTTGGTAAAAGGTTCTATTGGCCAAGTATGGAACCCCAGGGTTGTATATAGAACCAGAGGAACCTTTTTTAAGAGTGTATAGAACCTTTTATGGGTTCCAAATACATTGAACCTTTTCTTTTAAGAGTGTAAAGACTGCAGCCTCTTGCATCAGTCTCCAGTGTGCCGATCTAGCTAATATTTATAATTTGAAAAAAATAAGCATTTTCACTACCGGTAAAGTCTCTTTTGCTCAAAGCTGCTCTTATTTGGTCAAAATATAGTAAAATTGAAATATTGTGAATTATTACTACAATTTAATAACTGTGTAATTTATGAAGCTGAATTTTCAGCATCATTACTCCAGTCTTCATTGTCACATGTGCTGATTTGCTCAAAAAACATTTGATGTCAAGATTTTTTGATGAATATAATTTTTTTTTTTGTAACATTAGAAAAGTCTTTACTGCCTTGATAAATTGAATCCATCCTTGCTGAATTTCTTACTAACCCCAACATTTTGAAACATGTAAATTAGCAAATCATGTCAAGTACCAATATGATTGGTTACATCTTTTGACTGTGACTCTTTACTGTTAAAACAGAACACAGCTGAACTTCACCGTAGCAATAGACTTCACCGCCTCTAATGGTAAGACCCATCTTCATTGATTGAAATGCAACCATTTGGGTCTGTGTGGCATGCAAATGTCACATGTCCATTTTAGATTGGCCTCAATGTCATTGGGACTTGTGTCTAAACTTGTATTGATTGATACCTGAATGCAGGAAACCCATCACAGCCGACATCGCTCCACTACATGAACCCGTATCAGCTGAACGCGTACGCCATGGCCCTTAAAGCCGTAGGGGAAATCGTCCAGGATTATGACAGTGACAAACTCTTCCCTGCCTATGGCTTTGGAGCTAAACTCCCTCCTGATGGCAAGATCTCTCATGCTTTTCCCTGGTGAGTAACGGCTCAAAAAGAGCCATCATTAAAACGCACACAGTAATGTTGGATGGTTAAAGATTAGTGAAAATCATTTACTTACACTCACGTCGTTCCAAAACCGACACGACTTATTTTCCTTGCATATGGCATGGCACACATAATGTTTTTTTTTTTTTTTTTTTTCTTCTTCTATACACTGCATACATCCTCATGTATTATATATGAACTTGTGGAGGTTCTCTCCAATGCATGTGTGTTCTGACCTCGCAGAACTCGGACTGTGAGAATGCAAACTGCGTCGGCATCGAAGGCGTGCTGGAGGCGTACTATGACTGTCTTCGTAAAGTGCAGCTCTACGGCCCCACCAACTTTTGCCCCTGTCATCAACCAGGTGGCACAGTAAGCTAAACAGTCCTCCTGCAATTGACACGAGGATGAGCTCTCTTTCTGTCTCTCTGCCCTGGTCTTTTTTCTGTCTCCCCTGTGAGCTGAACTCCTTACTGTCACTATCCACTTGTTATTCACTCTAAAGCCTGTCCTCTCACTCCACCACACAAATGCACTTACTGTACGCGCACACACGAAGACTCCTCCAGAATCCTGTGCTTGACTAACACTTCACACGGTGTACCTGCTGCTCAGATGCAGCCGAGGTCTGATGTTTACCACGCAGAAACTTTTAAAAGGGACGTATCATGGAAAGCAGGATTTTTCTTGCTTGCTTGGAATAAGGGACTTTGATGTACTATGCAAGCAGCGTTCAAAGCGGCCTCTCCAGTCACCGATTATTTATTGAAACTGAGCTACAAAAATGGGTCATTTAAAAATCAGTTTATTGTGATGTGAAGCCATGAGCACCTTAACATTTTAGGTTTAAATGTAATGGGATGATTGCAAGTTTAGCTATTTCAAATATGAAGAGGTTAGCCTTTTACAGCAGAGGTCGTTCACATGTAGGGTCAAAAGTACAGTAGCAAAAACAAGCCGTTTGATAATTATAAGGGGTCAGATGTTGGTTGACAATTTGTTGAATTTATTCATAGTGAAAGTGAAATAGTATTATACAAAATAATCATATATTATTTATATAAAATATAGTAATAGTACTTATTATTTTTAATAGTAATAAAAATGTATATGACATTAACAACATTAATTTAATAATTTATATTAAGTCTAACAATATAAATTTAGCAAAAAACAAGCTGTTTAATAATTCTAAAGGTCAGATAGGGTTGACAATTGTTGAATTTATTCATAGTGAAAGCCTAATATTTAACAAAAATAGTATTATACAAAATTATATATTTTATCTTATTATATAGAATATATTAATTCTACTTATTATTATTTTAATAGTAATAAAAATGTATATGAGATTAATAACATTTATTTAATAATTATATTAAGTCTAACAATATAAATTTAGCAAAAACAAGCTGTTTAATAATTCTAAAGTCAGATAGGGGTTGACAATTGTTGAATTTATTCATGGTGAAAGCTAATATTTAACAAAAATAGTATTATACAAAATATTACATATTTTTATTATTACTATACTAATACTACTTATTATTATTTTAATAGTAATAATAAAATTTATATGACATTAACAACATTAATTTAATAATTATATTAAGTCTAAACAATATAAATTTAGCAAAAACATTCATGAAACATGCATGAATAATTAAAACATTGATTATTTCT
>NW_024121654.1:6405251-6500477 GCF_016745375.1 Pimephales promelas
CACCCTCATCATCATCTCAAAGCTTCCACTGAAGGCGAGGAGGATTCAGATGATCCTGGATCTGGATGGACTGGGAGAATCTTGAGAGGGGGACTGGTAGTTCTGAAAATCGCACGACCACTGCGATCATCCCACAGGCAACGTGTGGACTCCCCTTGGATCTGTAGATGCTGGCCAAAATCAGTAGCCCCATATAGGGCACAGAGATCTGTGGAGTCCACAGATCCAGGATCCTCTGAATCCTCCTCGCCTTCAGTGGAGCACTAGCTTCCACTGAAAGCAGGGGATTCTGTGGATCCTGGATCGGGTGGATTGGGAGAAATGGTGAAGTATGGTTTTCCACCAATGCGCGAGACAATTCCCTTTCTTCAGCCTGCAAGAGGCGTGAGTCGAGGGCCGACACGCAATGCTATCGCAATGGTTCAGAACATGGATTCTGTGTTCAATCTGTTTTTTACGGAGGAGACGACTGACCTCATTGTCAGCATGACCAACCTCCATGGGCACCGCAACAATGAGAAACTGGACTGGGGTGGACTCCACAGATCTCTGTGCCTATATGGGGCTGCTGATTTTGGCCAGCGTCTACAGATCCAGACGGGAGTCCACACGTTGCCTGTGGATGATCGCAGTGGTCGTGCGATTTTCAGAATACCATGTCCCTCTCAAGATTCTCCCAGTCCATCCAGATCCAGGATCATCTGAATCCTCCTCGCCTTCAGTGGAAGCTTGAGATGATGATGAGGGTGCCACATCCAAACCAGGATCTGACTGTCCTGAGTCTGCGGTCAGAGTGAGAAGACAATACCTCCTGCAGCTCGCTGGAGGGGTCAGACTGCATAATCATCTCTAAAACTTCACTACAAGTCAAGCCCTCTCTCATGTTGCTTGCTGCTCTTCTCACCATCAAATGACAAGCGTTTATATCCACTTACTTTGTTTTTGTTTAGTCTGCATTTCTCACCATCAAAAGGCAGCAGATGCATAAATACACTTACTTTGTTTTTTGTTTACTCCATGTAGTTTTGAGAGCTGAAGTGTATATTTTTATTTTCTCAGACGCATCAAGGTGAGTTCTCACACTCTCTCACACACTCACGCACACCCACACACACATATACACACTGTAATATGCTATTATACTCCATATAACTGCATGTAAAAGCCAGAAACTAAGCTTTTTTTTGCACAGCCTGTCTAAAGGGGTTAAATGGTTCCACCTGGTTATCAACAGTAAAAATTACAAATTTTACCTCTTTCCCAACAGGGAAAACCATCAACAATCAAAAAATGCATGATTTTATGGTGTCATGGCTTTGCAATCAAAAAATGTGGTTATAATGGAAGTCAATGGGGCAAAACAGCCACGAACAGTAAATGAGGGAGAAAAAAGTTAAAATCTGATGCTACACAAAAACTAACAATGCATCAAAACCAATGTTGTTTCTAATCTTTGACATGTCCAAGACTGTGATAAAAGGTAAAAAAAAATCCAGTCCACAATCATATTTTATATTGAAAATAAGTCATTTTGTTTTTTTTTTCCCCCCAAATCAGTGACATCATTTATGAATTTGGCAATTAAAGAGTTAAAATCCTGAATTTTTAAAAAAAAAATTAGTAGTTTTTGATCAGGACTGAGGTCGGTTAATAGATTTATGCAAAAAAATTTGAAAAAAAATATTTATCTGATACATTTTTACAGCAGTTTAAAAGTAGTGGCTTTTTTCAGCCACGAACATAACGAAAGGGTAGTGAATTTGAACAATGCACAAGGGTTAAATTCTTGCACCTGGGAACAATACATGTCGACACCATAATCTACTAATTATATACTCGAGCAAGGCAGTATTTGACTCTGATAAGTGTATCCATAGCAGACTTTTGTTAGTGTAATTAACGTACTTGTTTGGCTGATCATTTTTACGGGAATGGCCATAACCAGGGTTTGGAAATTAGTAAGGTCTGGGGTATTTTGTCAATCTTATATGGGTACCTTTAATTGGGTGCACTCTCTCCATTGGTGAATAGACTAAGTAAAGGTGACAACAACCAGTGCATTATTGGTGTTGAAGTTTTCCCTAACTATTTGTCTAAAAGGGAAGTCAACAGCTTTTTTGTTTTTCTCAAGTCAGGTTGCACCAATTTCGACTTTATACTGTATATTCAGCCAAGTAAACAGCAGTACACAGATCTATAGAGTATGTTTCATAATGAAATATGCCAAATATGCAAACACTGGCCATGAAGAAGGCTATGCTATTCCATTCAGTTTAGTAGTTAACCTTTCTCATAGTCATGCTAAGAAAATGTTCTTATTATCATCCATATAGAAATGCTTGTAAACGAAAACTATTACAGGAATAAGAATCGTTGCATGCATAATAATCAAATAATAAAATCCCCCAATGGAGAGTGTACCCAATTAAAAGGTACCCATATAAGGTTGACAAAATACCCCAGACCTTACTAATTTCCAAACCCTGGTTATGGCTATTCCCATAAAAATGATCAGCCAAACAAACAATATATTACACTAACAAAAGTCATTGTAAAGGTAAAAAGAGCTTAAACAAAAATAAAATTCTGTCATCATTTAATCACCATTAACTTTCCAAACCTGTATAACTTCATTTCTCCTGCGGACTACAGACGAAGTTATTTAGAAGTACTTTGGTGTGTCCCAATTGACTTTAAATTAATTTCACTGTAAATGGGTATGGATGACAGAATTTGCTGACTTTTGGGTGTATATCAGTGGCATGCAGTGGTTTGTATAAATCTCATCAAGTTATTCTTTTGAGCATTTTTACATTTTACATTAATTCCAAAATAATAACTAAAGACAGCAACAATTTAAAAGCAATATATTTTATTTGTAAACTGACATTTAGCCGTTTTTCTTAATAGTCAACATATTTTCTGATCATCAGTCATCATGCTCAGTGAACACTGGTAACGGACACGAAGATTTGTCTTTAATTTCATTTTCACCAAGCTGATTTTGACGTGACACAAAATGGTGGGATCTAAGTGGATGAGTTGTTTACTTACTTTTTAATTAGTCTTCCCATTAACACCATCATTTTGATCATTCAGACTGATTCGCGAACATGCACGTAAACAAGAGGCGGGATTTATCGTGTGAACCAATCATAACCAATCATAGTACAATGGATGTATTGCCTCCTCCTACGTGACTCTCCGTCGTTCATTCATTCTCAATTACCCCCCACTAAACCTACCACATGCTTTAGGGGGTCTGTGAAAAGTCAATGGCTCAAGGGGGCAAGAGAGATGCGGACCCCCACTCAAACTTTATCTACTTGTGTCGCTGTTGGACAAACTAAAAAAACTATTGAAAACTATTTTTGGCACTGCCTCCCATGCATTTTTTTTGTTTGTCATGTTTAAAGCGAGAAAATCTCAACCAGTCAGATCATATTGCGGGATTAATAAACAGCAAAACGGAACTTAAGGTTGCATCTTTTCAGGAAACTGTTCTAGATGGAGCATGGTAAAAACAAAGATTCATCACTTCTGGACATGGTGTTAGCGTTTTCAGACTGAACATAAAAACCCATAAAACACAAAATGATCCCTAAGTGTTAGCTCAATTGACTGATAACAGAGGGTTATGGATGGTAGTTTTGTGAATCCCAAGAGGCTCTTCATGCCCACCATGAGCTGCTCTTCATGTTAACCACTTGTATGATGGTGGTAGTTGGTTGATATTCATTTTCAAACGTATTCCTTTAAAGAAAACCATACAGCTGTCGTAGCAAGCCTTTAAATAAGATTTCCTTTTTGATTTGGCTCTTTTGTAGGTTCACTATCTGTCACAAAACAGAGGTGGTAAAGAATACTTTGAACCCTGTGTGGCAGCCCTTCACCATCCCAGTGCGAGCGCTCTGTAATGGAGACTATGACAGGTGAGGCTCTTTAAAACTCTTACAGAGAGTATAAACCCTGCTACTTTAAGATGATGTGAAAACAAAATCGTTTAATACATGTCTGGTTATTAAATATTCACTCATTTCACTAAACATGTAAAAAGTATTTTGTCTGTCAATTATCCCTATTCAGTCACTTACTTTCCTAGTCAACACATTTAGTTCCTTTTTAATAATATGTAATTTTTGTGCTCTTTACCCAGATTCGACTGCATACAAAACTGAACGCATTACATTCTAAAACCTTATAATTTTTCCACTATATAGATACAGTGGATGTTTTTTTTTTCATGTGCATTGGTCCTCCGCATGTTTTTGGATCATTTGTTTGTTTCACCACCCAAATAATTAGTTTAACTTTGATTAACACATATATTATCCATACAGAACGTATTTCTTCATTTAATGAGAAGTACAGATTGTTGAAATCACACAGAACAGATCCAATGTGATATAATATCACATTGGATAAATGCACTAACATTGTTAAAAAAATCATTTATATTTTCAATTCAATTCACATTTATTTGTATAGCTTTTTTTTACAATAATACTTATTGATTCAAAGCAGCTTTACAGAAAGTACATCTCTACATTACAATTTAGAGTGATCTGTTATCAGATGTGAGGTGACTATGTCCAAGTTATGTATATAAATCACAAATTTAGCCAATAATATATAAATTTAAGGGAGAAACAAAGAGCTCATTGAAGTAATAAATACATGTTTGTTAACAAACGATTAGGATATATGGAAAAATTATTTTGCATTGGTGCATGTTGATTTAGATCTTGCTTCATCTGAAGTCCTTACAGGTGTCTTCATTAGAATAACAATTAAAAAAAAAACAGCATTAATTTATATTTTTGTTTGTGCATCATTTTGACAGCCCTAATACAGTAAATATGATATGAGTAGATCAGTATGAATCAGTATGTTAGATTAATGGGTGCAATCTGACAGCCAGTACCTTTGTCCCCAACATTTAAATAATCTTTGACCTTATTTGATTTTTGAAAGGAATATATTTTTTGTTGCACCTTTAAGCATCCCTCAGACTTGTGTACTGAGCTCTGAGGTGTTAAAACGAAGCACCGCTGGTTCTGTGAGCTGTGGAAACAGGCTGCTGTGTCACTGTGGCAATGGGAATAATCCTGGTGTGATTTTGGACTGGCTCTGTGGACTCACCAGGCTCCCGTTATACTCTGACCTTCTGCTTTTAGATATTGACTTGCTGTGAGGTTTGATTTGTTTGTGATCTCTCCAGAACAGTGAAGATTGATGTTTATGACTGGGACAGAGATGGAAGGTACGTTGTTCTTCATGGCTCGTGTTCCCCTCGTGGGTAGTAAATATTCTGTTTACGAACACAAATTACCCTGCATATCAAGAATAACTCAAGTGATATTTTCATTAGCCAAAATAATTTCTTCTCTGCATGCTCATGCGACGTTCATTAAATATTCCTCAGATGAGTAAACGCTTTCATTTTTCTTCAGTCATGACTTCATCGGCGAGTTTACAACCAGTTATAGAGAGCTGTCTCGTGGACAGAGCCAATTCAATGTTTATGAGGTAAAAACTCTCTCTCTCTCTATATATATATATATATATTTTTTTTTACAAATTTGATTAATTGAGTTCTGGCAAAACACAACACATTAACACATTTGAGCTTTTTTGACTGGTTTAAAAAACATAAATAGTAAAAAATAATATAATAAATAAGCATTTTTTAGTTTTTAATTGTTTATGTATTTTTATGCAGTAACAGGGTTGTGCTGAAAATGTGGGACGGAGCTATAATAATATAATATTGTTTTAATTTTTACTACAGTGATTTGAATATTATTTCAATTGATTATCAAAATGTTGTCATCGTTGTAGGATTTTTATTGTTAGATACAACCAAAAAGGTGCAAACAGGCTAAGAGGAGGAATACAGACATTTAATGTGTTGAAAACTAGCTACTTATCATGCCAGGGTAATTTTTTGTTAGATAATATTTTATCTAACATAGTTCTAAACATGTTCCTCTAATGCCTCTTAAAAAGTAATGGGACAACAACGTGGGCCGTATTCATGAAAGTGCCAAAAATGTTTCGTGAATCATAAAAGAAAACACATGAGGACACTTCAGTAATATGTCATATTTTTTTTAGCCGTGCTTGATGGGTGTCTTTTTGTTTCTTTCAGGTTCTGAATCCTAAGAAGAAAGGCCGGAAAAAGAAATACGTCAACTCTGGCACGGTACGTGTGAATGAATTACCTGTCAAGCGCTCTTCTCTTCTGATTTATTTTCATAATGACTTCCATTATCTATCCTCTCTCTTTCTTTTTTTCATTCTCTCTAGGTAACACTTTTGTCCTTCAAAGTGGAATCGGAGTACACATTTGTGGACTTCATTCGGGGCGGGTGAGTGCCCCTTAAAAAGTCCCTGGATAAATTAGTCTGGAGAAAGATGCAGATTAACTGGTTCGAATCGAGAGCAGCTGTATCGGGCATGCATGTAAACCATTTGTGGAATTATAGTTAGTCAATCTGAATATATTGCGTTCGAGACAATACCAGTTAACTAGAAGTGGATATTATTGGTATTGTGCTTTCAGGGCAGTTTAGTAACCATCATTTTTTTTTTCAGGGATTACCAGCATGTGTGTTGAATACTGATACAAATAAATGAAATGCACTATAGGAATATACAGTTTTTTTTTGTGCCATATATCCCAGGAATAGTCAAATAGTTTAAGGCTATAATAAAATCTGATAACAAAAAATAACAATTTGATGCTAATTCAATGTGATTATTTAAAATAAAATGCTAAAAATACACACAATGTCCCTTAAATTCCATGTTTTTATAAAGGAAAACTGCATCACCAATCCATGCTTACTGAGAGCAGATAGCAAAAAATAAGTGAGGAGCCCATTTTTAATCAATTGACAGCTCTAATAAAAATTTAGAAACATTTTTTGCTAAAGCAAACATCACATACTCATTTCAAAACAACTTTATCAAGGCAATGATTCAGTATACCAGTGTGATACCAGTGTGTCATACCATATGCTTGCCTTTTAATTAGAGCTAAAACTTGAATTATGCATTGACTTGATAAAAAAAAAAAACATTATGTACTGTATATTGAACATTTATTTATTAATTAATTTATTTATTTATTCATTTGATATGTCCAGGTTAGAAGCATTTTGATCAGGAATTTTGCATCATGGAAATGTAATTTTAAGTAGTGTACTTTAATTAGCAACATAAATATGCATTTATATAATTGCTTTTGTCTATTATAAATTTGTATTTATATGGCATCCAAAAGTTAAAATAGTCCACATTGAAAATCTATTGAATTTAACCCTGGGAATAAAGTGTTAATACTTGAAACATTTTAAAACAAATAAATGAATTAAATGAATGGAAATCTATGTAGAGTTTTTCTGAACTGTTAAAGTGCTCTGAACCAAATTCTCAACATAGCCTAAACCAATTTGTTGAATAAATCACTCTGTAAATCCTTCAACAAGTTCAGGCAGTTATGACGCCATTTGCAAATCTCATGTACAAAACACATTACCGCACTGTGATGCACTTGTGTTGCAAAACGCTAAACACAGGCAGGAAAAAGTTAAACACAACTAAAACACAGTTGTCATCGATTACACATCGACTCAAAACTGTTCACACTTATATCTAATGATGTGATTAATAACTCAACTGTGCAAAATAAGCCAGTTCAGAGTGTATAGGTGGACAGATGTACTGAATGTTGATACGAACAATAGATGGAAACAATCTGAAAAGGAGAGGAGGGGGTGGACGAGGAGGAAGAGGAGGAGGATGTGAAAGAGCCAGGTGTGGAGAGTGTTGTTAGGCTGAGTCAGATGTTCTCTGAATGTAGTTTGAAGGTTTGGTTTTGTGTTGAAGGTTTTGAGAAAGCATGATGGTTTTGAGAAATGTGTTCAGGAAAACGGTAATATTTGGATTCTGGACTATTTCTAGATTACTAATCAAATGTGTGACATAAAGCATGTGAACTCCTTTGTACTAAAGGTCAGCTGTCTTGCTTCCTTCTAAGCATGGGTAATATGGATCAGGTTTTGTTCATTTCAGCTCTACTGCTGTTATTAAAACAAAGGGGGGACTTGCTGCTTAACTATCAGTTGTGCAATTCTCATTTTCTCAGTTATTTAGCTTCATATCCAGATTCAATCATACACTCTTAGAAGAAAAGGTTCTATATAGAACCTTAAAAGGTTCTATCAGCGCTACATATTTGGAACCCCTAAAAGGTTCTATACACTATTAAAAAAAGGGTTCCTCTGGGTTCTGTATAGAACCCTGGGGTTCCATACTTGGTCAATAGAACCTTTTACCAAAAAAAAAAAAAAATGGTATATAGAACCATTTTGAAGTTCCATATATGAAGCGGGGGATGGAACCATTTCTGGTTCTAAATAGAACCATTACTTCTAAGAGTGTAGGCTCGTTCTTACGTACTAGAGCATGTAGCATAAAGCGCTGCTTTAAATCTCTTGACAGACTAAAAGACGTAAATTAAAATTTGCGTATATTCGAAATGAAAGATATAGAATTGTACTGGATGTCAGTTTGCTTGTTTTGCTGTAAGTGGGTTGTAGAGGCTACACTGGAACATCTACCCAGCGATTTCTGTAGTCACTCGGCTCTCAATACTCCTAGCAGAGGAGGCAGAACAAGGGGGCTTTTGGCTTCAGCGTCGGAGGAAGGATTAGAGCATGGGTGTAAGCAAGGATCCTAGAGCTGGCTGCAGGGGGCGGTTGGGATACGTCCCTTCTCGCTGTGTCGCCACCTTGAGATGTTCCGGGATTAAAGGAGCGAAATATTAGTGAAGGGTCCCCGGCTGATGACCCCGCAGCCATCTCTGTGGCACTGGGAGAGGTGTGTCAGGCAGAAATGGGGCACACTGTAAAAAAATATTTTCAAGATTTGTTATCACAACATATTTTCTTTTGTCAAATCAATTTTATAATAATTTATTTAGTTGAGATAACTTATTATTTTGAGTTTCTGATGATTAAATTAATCTCCTTCATTGTATTAACTCACTTTTTCCAGTTCAATCAACTTAAAATTTTAAGGCAACCCATGTTACTTATTTTTTTAAGTTAAACCAATATTTTTTTTACAGTGTAGTAATCACAACATTTTTTCTTTTGTCAAAACAACTTAAATAATTTATTTAGTTCAGATAACATATAATTTTGAGTTTCTGATGATTAAATCATTCACCTTTATTAACTCACTTTTTCCAGTTCAATGAACTTAAAATTTTAAAGCAACCAGGTTACTTACTTTTTTTAAGTTAAACCATCAATATTATTTTTACAGTGCAGATAAAGACTTTAATCCGCAAGAAACTATGCTTCTAACCACAGGGCCAGAAAATGGTTTTAGGAAACATTGTCTTGATCAACTATGCTGATAACGATGGAACAATGCACTTGAGAAACACACATCTGAGTGTGATTCGAACCGACATGGGAGGCATGGGAAGGATGCTACACTCTTAGAAGAAATGGTTCTATTTAGAACCAGAAATGGTTCCATCCCCCGCTTCATATATGGAACTCCAAAATGGTTCTATATAGAACCATTTTTTTTTTGGTAAAAGGTTCTATTGGCCAAGTATGGAACCCCAGGGTTGTATATAGAACCCAGAGGAACCCTTTTTTAAGAGTGTATAGAACCTTTTATGGGTTCCAAATACATTGAACCTTTTCTTTTAAGAGTGTAAAGACTGCAGCCTCTTGCATCAGTCTCCAGTGTGCCGATCTAGCTAATATTTATAATTTGAAAAAAATAAGCATTTTCACTACCGGTAAAGTCTTATTTGGTCAAAAATATAGTAAAAATTGAAATATTGTGAATTATTACTACAATTTAATAACTGTGTAATTTATGAAGCTGAATTTTCAGCATCATTACTCCAGTCTTCATTGTCACATGTGCTGATTTGCTCAAAAAACATTTGATGTCAAGATTTTTTGATGAATATAATTTTTTTTTGTAACATTAGAAAAGTCTTTACTGCCTTGATAAATTGAATCCATCCTTGCTGAATTTCTTACTAACCCCAACATTTTGAAACATGTAAATTAGCAAATCATGTCAAGTACCAATATGATTGGTTGCATCTTTTGACTGTGACTCTTTACTGTTAAAACAGAACACAGCTGAACTTCACCGTAGCAATAGACTTCACCGCCTCTAATGGTAAGACCATCTTCATTGATTGAAATGCAACCATTTGGGTCTGTGTGGCATGCAAATGTCACATGTCCATTTTAGATTGGCCTCAATGTCATTGGACTTGTGTCTAAACTTGTATTGATTGATACCTGAATGCAGGAAACCCATCACAGCCGACATCGCTCCACTACATGAACCCGTATCAGCTGAACGCGTACGCCATGGCCCTTAAAGCCGTAGGGGAAATCGTCCAGGATTATGACAGTGACAAACTCTTCCCTGCCTATGGCTTTGGAGCTAAACTCCCTCCTGATGGCAAGATCTCTCATGCTTTTCCCCTGGTGAGTAACGGCTCAAAAAGAGCCATCATTAAAACGCACACAGTAATGTTGGATGGTTAAAGATTAGTGAAAATCATTTACTTACACTCACGTCGTTCCAAACCGACACGACTTATTTTTCCTTTGATGGCATGGCACACAAAATGTTTTTTTTTTTTTTTTTTTCTTCTTCTATACACTGCATACATCCTCATGTATTATATATGAACTTGTGGAGGTTCTCTCCAATGCATGTGTGTTCTGACCTCGCAGAACTCGGACTGTGAGAATGCAAACTGCGTCGGCATCGAAGGCGTGCTGGAGGCGTACTATGACTGTCTTCGTAAAGTGCAGCTCTACGGCCCCACCAACTTTGCCCCTGTCATCAACCAGGTGGCACAGTAAGCTAAACAGTCCTCCTGCAATTGACACGAGGATGAGCTCTCTTTCTGTCTCTCTGCCCTGGTCTTTTTTCTGTCTCCCCTGTGAGCTGAACTCCTTCCTGTCACTATCCACTTGTTATTCACTCTAAAGCCTGTCCTCTCACTCCACCACACAAATGCACTTACTGTACGCGCACACACGAAGACTCCTCCAGAATCCTGTGCTTGACTAACACTTCACACGGTGTACCTGCTGCTCAGATGCAGCCGAGGTCTGATGTTTACCACGCAGAAACTTTTTAAAAGGGACGTATCATGGAAAGCAGGATTTTTCTTGCTTGCTTGGAATAAGGGACTTTGATGTACTATGCAAGCAGCGTTCAAAGCGGCCTCTCCAGTCACCGATTATTTATTGAAACTGAGCTACAAAAATGGGTCATTTAAAAATCAGTGTTATTGTGATGTGAAGCCATGAGCACCTTAACATTTTAGGTTTAAATGTAATGGGATGATTGCAAGTTTAAGCTATTTCAAATATGAAGAGGTTAGCCTTTTACAGCAGAGGTCGTTCACATGTAGGGTCAAAAGTACAGTAGCAAAAACAAGCCGTTTGATAATTATAAGGGTCAGATGTTGGTTGACAATTGTTGAATTTATTCATAGTGAAAGTGAAAATAGTATTATACAAAATATCATATATTATTATATAAAATATAGTAATAGTACTTATTATTTTTAATAGTAATAAAAAATGTATATGACATTAACAACATTAATTTAATAATTATATTAAGTCTAACAATATAAATTTAGCAAAAACAAGCTGTTTAATAATTCTAAAGGTCAGATAGGGGTTGACAATTGTTGAATTTATTCATGGTGAAAGCTAATATTTAACAAAAATAGTATTATACAAAATATTATATATTTTTATTATTATATAGAATATATTAATTCTACTTATTATTATTTTAATAGTAATAAAAAATGTATATGAGATTAATAACATTTATTTAATAATTATATTAAGTCTAACAATATAAATTTAGCAAAAACAAGCTGTTTAATAATTCTAAAGGTCAGATAGGGGTTGACAATTGTTGAATTTATTCATGGTGAAAGCTAATATTTAACAAAAATAGTATTATACAAAATATTACATATTTTATTATTACTATACTAATACTACTTATTATTATTTTAATAGTAATAATAAATTTATATGACATTAACAACATTAATTTAATAATTATATTAAGTCTAACAATATAAATTTAGCAAAAACATTCATGAAACATGCATGAATAATTAAAACATTGATTATTTCTTAAAAAATGTTTTGCATGTCATGACATAATAAGGGTGATTTATGTCATCAAACCGTGATATTATAAAGCAGAAAAACATGGATAATTAGTATTCTTTTGTCACAGAAGAAGAATGTTAATCTTAGTCTCTGGTCTGCTTCAAATGTCACATATATACACCGGTCATCACACAACATGAACCTTTCACACACACGTGAAGAAGCTTTTAATTGCCCTTGTCCGTTTCAAGGCTTCTTCAGATCCAGTTAAATCTCTCAATCTAAAGAAAATCAAACTCCCTGAGCGGCAGATGTGCTTTAAGAGGCAGATATTGATCGCCCGCTGCTGAAGTGGCCAACTTTTCAACTTGGTATGAGTCTCCTCTCTGGGCTCGCCACTTCTTGCGTGTCGTGAATGAGACAATATCTGGAGGTGGTTATTAGGGTCAATGGACTGAAAGGAACAGACAGATTTAATAAAAAAAAGGGGCTTAGATAAAATTTGGAGGATTTCATTGGATATTTCCAGTGATATGCTGCAACACATAATCATAATCAAATCAAAATCAAACCCATTTCAAGGAATCAGAATATCATAGAGGCTTGTTTGCAATCACCCATAGCAACCGTGTAGCAGAGCACTTGTTTTATTGCAGCCAGACAAATGAAATCCTTTTCCCTGGAAGCATTTTTAGTTTCTGAGAAGTATTTTTTTTTTTTTAATATAGATGCTCTTAAGTCTAACTGTACTGTAAATCCTCAGGTGCGCATCAGAGGTGACAGATGGCTCTCAGTACTTTGTGTTGCTGATCATCACAGACGGTGTCATTTCCGACATGGTGCAGACTAGAGAAGCCGTGGTCACCGTGAGTTATTTTTGCTTGTTTAGACGTTCATGATGTTCTTGTAAATTCAATAATCTTTTTAGCAGGGCCAATACTACCTCTCCTTCTTTCAGGCGGCGTCCCTGCCCATGTCAATCATAATCGTGGGAGTCGGCCCTGCTGAATTTGATGGTGAGATTATGGCCCAGCAAAAACCGAGATGGTCTCAAAACGAGAATACGATATGTGATGTAACTATTCTGTTGTTAATGTAACAGCTATGGAGGAGTTGGATGGAGATGAGGTTAGGGTGTCCTCCAGGGGACGTGTTGCTGAGAGAGACATTGTCCAGGTACGTAATGTAATATATTCGAGATTATTATTATTCATCATTGAAAAAGTCTA
The DNA here is from genome assembly GCF_016745375.1 of Pimephales promelas. The sequence continues at coordinate 6,418,687 of NW_024121654.1, forward strand.
TTTGGCCCTGAGTAAGTTTAACATTATACATTTTTCTCATCTGAATAATTTTAATCATGTTAGGCTGAGGTCCCTTAAATAATATTAAACAGATACAACGTTTGATTTTAATAATGGATTAGTAAATATTGAAATTAACTTCAACTAAGATTAATAATTAGATCGTTAGTCGTTAGTTACACTGTGTAACTCTTTTAGTTTATTCTTAGCTAAAAACACTTAGTTCTTTCAAAAATATATGTGCTCATTAATGTATATTTACTTCGTTCAAGTAATAAAGTATTCTCGTGAGTGTATAATATGCCATTGAAAATACATACGGGTAAGGGGTTCTAATGTCGCCCCTCCATCTTGAAAGTACATTAGCCAATGAGGGACATACCCGTTAATTCAAGCTTCGCCTTTCGCATTTACGTTTGAGTTAACACTCATGGACGAGGTCGAACTGGAAGCCATTTTAATCTTGGACTACATTGGCCACCGTAGGAGTTAAAACGAAATCGGAATTGAGAGGAACAGAAACTAATATTCACTGGATGGTCATATACATTTTCACTGCTAGATGGGGGTAAAAATCACACAGTGTAGCTTTAAATAATGTAGCTAACAAATGGAACCTCATTGTAAAGTGTTACCATAATAAAAAAAAGTGGTTTTGATATGCGACACATTTCACAAATATGGCACACTTTGGTTAGCTGTTTAAAGTTTTAGAGATAAATTAAAAAAAAGATTTGTGAAATTATTTCTCTTTTTAAAATTATTTTATTTATTAGACATTTTAGATTAATTATTATTACGATTTCTATTTATATTTTTTATTTAAACTTGTTAAATATCATACTAAATTATATAGTATATTTTATTTATTATTTTAACCTATTTTTTTTTTTTAATAAAGTCAGAAAGACATTTTTCATGAGATTCATCTCTGTATCTCTGATTTAGTTTGTGCCGTTCCGCGACTACGTCGACCGATCCGGGAACCAGGTCCTCAGCATGGCCCGACTGGCTAAAGATGTCCTGGCCGAGATCCCCGACCAGCTGCTGTCGTTCATGAAGAGCAGAGGCGTTGAACCCAGACCAGCCCTCTCCCCCTCTCCTACGCCACAGATTAACGTCCACCTCTGATCCCAGAGCAGTTTTTTATCCTCTCCCCCCAAACACAGCTCTATCTTCACGTCTGAACCCCCCCGGGTCCGTTACTGGGGATGCACATTTTTACTTTCCACATAGGTTAGCAGTAGCACATTATGTAGTTACAATAATAATCAACTGAAATCAGGAACACGTTAATGTAAGTGTGTGCTGTGATACTTTATAATCAGCCAGTGATCATTCAAAGCAGTTCTTGCTCGCCTGGAATGGAAGATGTGTACGAAAAAAGAGGGCGAATTTCCTAAAAAGAAATGTCTGGGTCTCGTCTCACCCAAAAATCGAAATATGAGAAAATATACATCAAATTTGACATAAAATACAATTCATATAAATTACATTGCATTGAGACATTATTTTCTCATTCCTAAATCTTGTCACCATAAAAAGAGTCTCTGTGCACTCTCTCACACTCGTGGTTGGCAGGCTGTGCTGTACGCCGTAAAACACGCACGCACAGGGCACCTTTAACGTCGCACGTCATCTTTGTATTTCACGTAGATTCTCGGGCCAATATATATATTTCATTTTCTCACTGGCTGAACTAGTTGCGCCGGCACACTTTTGAGTGTGTAAATATTTTCTAATTTGCGCCCGATTATGAAAGAAGCTAATAAGCAGAAAAACGGATGCCTGTGCGGGAACACCGGCGCACTCCGAGTCTTCCGCACATCTCGAGTGGATGTAGCTAATTACCTGGAGAAACTGAGGTGCCAATCAGTGCAATTCAACCAGAGAGAGGAAGATTGAGGGAAGAAATATCCAGAGTGTAATCAGCAGAGGTTAATGGGCACAGGAAGTGTGCAGACGGATGGCGTGACAAAGATAAATCAGGTGATCAGCAGAACGACAGAAAGAGATAGGGATTTCTTTTTATGAAGCTGCTGGGACAAAGGTGGATTTTACAGGTAAATCTCATGGAGAAATGCCTGGGTCATATTTTACCCCAAATCGACCATTTAAAGCACTGTTACATTATTTTTTATGACAAAATTGCCCAGAACCCAATTATTATTATTTTTTTTTGGGGAGTAATGAATGCTACCATTACCGATACTTACTATTGCACTTTAAAAATACTTTGCAATTTAAATTATGGATGCACTATACTATATATCAGTTATTGGTTTACCTTTATTGTTTTTAATGCTCACCTAAAGTTATATTTTTAAAAAAAACATTATATAAATAATCTCTAAAAATATTTTTTTTTCCATAATGTAGGCTACTTTATAATTGTTTACAATGTTTTGATGCCTAAAATGACTTGTAGTATCTATAATAAAATATATATTAACTATCTAATATAATGTTTTATTTTAGTTTTTTTAAAATTTAGAAGTTTAATATCAGCCATTTATCAGTTTTCAACCATAACAAGAAAATTAATAAGTTTTAATTGTATATTGATATTAATATCATGCCTAATAATTTCAGTAGTTCATTTTTCTTTGCCGTATTGATAATGAAATAAAGATGCTCCCAACTGTCATGAAAATATTGTCTCAATTCAATATAAAATGCAATTTTCATAGAAATAGGCTTTTCCCCCTTTCTTTTGAATTTGGAGTAGATGCATGACCCGGATGTTTCTTGACATTTTTCGTGAGGTTCACCCTTTGCATACACTGCCGTGTTTTCAAAATGCTTTCAAAAAATGATTGTAGACTCATTGAATGTTTGGCAAGTTTGGCGCATTCCAGAGGATTCTTTCATTTTTCCATCCTTTCATTCTGCTGTACATAATGAATAGTGCAGTAACGTTCGACATCAATTCATGTTTGTATAACCTCCATGATCCTTGTTGCTGTGATCAAAACATTGCTCAGATACTTTAACGTTGAATACCGTTTTCTCCATATTTATATATACAGTAATCTATCGGAAATGTTCTAACTGTTACTAAACTGTAGATTTGAATGATATTTGTTTCATAGTAAAGACAGCTATAGTAAACACAGCTGCTTGTGCCAAAGTGCAACCATGTAAAACATTCCTGCCAAGATTGTATATCGACATGTGTGAGGCAAAGATGTTTGTTTTATATCTCTTTGTTGTGTTTTTAATAAAGCATGAATGTCCTGTGATGACTTCTGAATCATTTATCATGCTTATTCACAGGATGAATGGATGGATAGGTGTGCACTTGTGAATATCAGTCCCCGTTCATTGTAATTGCATGGAAATGAGGAACTAGGACATTCTTCAGAATTTCTCCTTTTGTGTTCCACACAAGAAATAACGGCAAGCAGATTTGGGATGAGATTATGGTGAGTCCCCAACAATATTCAAACCAACTTAATCCAAGTAATCGAGAAGAACAGTAAAGTCTCTGTTCAATTCTATTTGCCGGCTATTCATTGTTTTGGGATTGTAGTTCTTTGACTCTTGACTGGCATCTGGTGGCGAATATATGCTGAACTTTTTTTTCCCTTCTAGTTGCGTGTGTGTAGGAAGGGATTGGATATGTCACAGTTTGCAGAGGTGAAAGGTGAGAACATGACAAAGCAGCTGTACTAAAAACAGCCTTAACAAACACTGAAGCACAGTATTATAGTTTACATTTATTTATTTAGCATTGTACTAGGCTAGGTCATAGGCTAATGCATAATTCTGATACATTATATGATAGTTTGAGAGCTGATTGTATTGCAAACATTGTGCAAGGACTGCATTAGTCAGCTCATCTTGCTATAGGGACGAGTCTCCAGTGGTGATCAGTGTGAAGTGTTGATTGTGTGTGACATCCACTGGAGATCTCTCGAAAACTTACCATCTGTCCTCAATGCCAGCTTGTGGTTATGCCTATGAGAGGAGGAGGCAATTTAAAGGACAGGCCACTTTAAAAGGAACATTTTGTCATTATTTACTTGCATGTGGTTCCAAACCCATGGAACACAAGATTTCCAAGATTCAAAAAAGTAGCAGAACATGATAGTTTTGTGTGATGAACAGACCAAAATGTATTTGGTTATTCTTCTCACTTCTCATTACCAATTGTGATGCAGAAACTTGGTATCATGATATCACTCTTAAAAATAAAGGTTCTGGTCGGCGCCAATAGCCTCAAGGGCTGATTGCTGACATATAGCGCTGTTGCACTTTGAGCGACCCGAGTTTGAATCTCGGCTCGCAGACCTTTCCCGATCCTGTCCCCCTCTCTCTCTCTCCCAAACTCGTTTCCTGTCAACTCTACCATCCTATCATAATAAAGGCAAAAATCTACACAAATGATTTTGATGAAAAAGAATGGAAAAAAAAATGGAATCTGCACTCTTAGAAGAAAAGGTTCTATATAGAACCTTAAAAGGTTCTATCAGTGCTACGTATTTGGAACCCCTGAAAGGTTCTATACAGAACCGTTTTTAAACCCCTTTAGGGTTCTTTGCAACCAAGAAAAAAGGTTCTATACGGAACCTTTTGGGTTCATTCATTATCATTTGTTTTTATCGTTTCCGGATTAAATATTTCATATTATTGACAAACATCAAGACCCTAAAATGTATCTATGAATGTATTTATAGGGGTTAGAAAATGCATATATTTATATCATTTTATGTAGTTAATCAATATCGCACGAAGAGTGCCATTTCAGTTTTTCTCTTCCAAAAATCAGCATGATTAAAATGTGATATTAAAACAGTTTAATAAACAATAATGTAATTACAACTAGAAAATGTTGCAGAATAATGAACAATAGCTTATAAAGAACCTTTGTGCCAAAAGGGTTTTAGAACCTTTTTTTAGCATAAAAGGTTCTTTGGAGTTGAGTAAAGAACCCATGCTTCATACAGTATATAGAACCCTTTTTTCTAAGAGTGTGTGGTTCCATTTAGAACCTTAAACATCCATGGAACGTTTCCTTTAAAAGGTTCTTAATAGTGGAAAATGGTTATTTAGATAATTAAAATAAATGTTCACACTAATAAAAAATGGTTCTTTTAAGAGGTATTCACTGAAAGGTTATTTGGAGAAACCCAAATGGTTCTATAACATTACTGTGAAATCCCTTTTTGGAACTTTAATGTTTAATAGCTTCATAGCTAATTGAGCGTTTGTTTCAAACATCTCGGGAACATTCTGCCTGGCAGCACGTTAGCCATTCTCAGTTCATTTCATCTAACGTTTCCCCTGCAGACAGATACCGCGTGTGTGTTTTATGTAGGTACTATTCTGGCTCTCGTCTCTTTCCCATGGGTCTTCTCTGTGGATTCGAGTCCTCCAGCACTTCTCCCACATGGATTTTGATGAGTAAACATCACTGGAAGGCTAAGTTTACTCTCACACCTCTCCACACACGCTTCTCCAGCAGCTATACAGAGAAACAGAGGTGGTGGGTATTTGCTGTACTTGGTAAGGGAACATTTTGTCCGATCACTGTCCTCTAGTGGTAACAGCAAACTTCTTTAATGTGCAAGTTCATATAAGCAGTGAGTGCATGCTGAGGCATTATAGCCCCCTATATTTAGCTTTTTGAAGAGTTCAGATGCAAAAGCCTCTAAATGCCATTTGAAATTTTCTTCTTTAATGATGATTTTTATCAAGCTTGTATATTTAAGTTCAGTAATTTCACTTAAATAACAATTAAGTGAATCACTGAACTTAAATATACAAGTTTGAAAAAAATCATCATTAAAGAAGAAAATTTCAAATTTAGAGGCATTTAGAGGCTTTTGCATCTGAACTCTTCATTTTCTCAGAAGTGATCTAAATTGGACAAAACCTACTTTTGGGAATGTTTGTGAATTTTAAAAAGCATTTAGAAATTCCATTACTTCTAAAAATGCAGTTTTTGGAGTATGTTTAGGGTTATTTTGCAGTAATTATAAAAGTAAATACACATTTATTTCATGTTTAGTCTCTCACTGGAGAGAAGCCAAAAGAAAAACGCATAGTGTACAAAGAGGCCGCTGTATCTTTACAACTTTAACATTATCTCAACACTCTTCCATTTCCTTCAGATTAGATAATGTTTGGTCTTAAGTGCAGCTGTTAGGTAATTATCATAGCCAAAAAAGTCACGGCGGATTGAGCAGAAGACGTTTAGGAGAGCAGATCCACATGCAGCGATGAAAATGTTTACGAGGAGAGGCTCTTTACTGCTTCTCATTAGAGCGGAGAACTTTGTGGTGCTGTCGAGGAATATCTTGCGCAACTCGGCTCCACAACCACAAAACAATCCGTAGGGGTCTGGATCAGCATCCAATGCTGCAATAAAAAGGCAATTAAAATCCACGCGTTAGGAAAGTTCAGCCGGCAACTCTAATGATATCTCTATCATTACTGAATCTTTCTGTTGTTTTCTTCTGCGGCGCAGTTTTAATTAATACTGTTTAAAGTTCTCTGATTCTCTGTCACACATTTTTCATCTGATTCTAAACCTGTACGCATCTCTTTCTTCTGCAGAACCAAACAACATTGGCTTCCATTGTATGGACAAGAACCTTTCTTGAAATGTTTTGGAGCAACATGGGGGTGAGTAAATGATGACAGATGTTGTTCATTTTTGCGTGGAGGATCTCTTTAACTTCAACCAAACCCAACAAACCTTATGTCTGAACACCCAAAATGATTGAGTGGCACCAGAGCATGCAACAGGAGTGACGTCCCAGGACACGAGGCTAGCAGAGTTTACTCATAAACGTGAATTCTTGTTTAACGACGTCTCGTTACACAGGAGGCGCCTGTGCTTCTGAGAATTGTTGTCTCTAGGGCCTGGAGGAGGCAGAAGAAATATGGTGTCTTTTACCCATCCTGATTAAACTAGTTGGTTTCCATCTTAACCTGTTTCCCATTACCAGAACAACTGGCTGGCTTTGTGAAAAACAGCTTGTTTCATCCTCTGAAAGGGTGTGGAGAGTGTAAGCAGTGAAGAACAAGGATATTCATAACATTTGCAGTGCCAGTGAGCTCACACTAAACACAAGCACTTAGCTTGTTATGCTTCTCGTGGCTTCGTGGAAAAAAAAAAAAGTTTGCGTATTTTCAGTTTCGTTAGCATACGCAACATCTTCAGTCAGATTACGCACGTCGCTAAATTGCCTGCGGACTGATGGCTTTCAGGTGTTTATGTGTTCTTCATTTATTTATTTGTACTGGAAAAGTAACAGCGGGACAGCATCATTCAGGCCCGTGACGCTTGGCCTGCTTTAACGAGGGAGCGGAAAGAAATAAGGCAAACATGTGTTGAAAATGGAAGGTTTTAAAGAGGCTCAAACAAAAACTGTTTTGTCAAAATATGGTAGTAGGTCAGACGCAAGCTTAGCTCAGGGAAACTGGGCAAATATCATCAGAGGCTCTGAGGGAGACGGACGTGTGCACTTAGATCCTGGTGAAGTGTGCTCTCTGTTACTGGAAAACAATGACAGATTGGCTGCTTGTTTCCACTTCATCTCCAACTGCTTTTATATAACGATGTGTTTGAAGCCGTTTTTCAATGACAGGGTAGACAGAGACTTGACTGCTAAGTTAGTACTATTAGTGTCTTGGCTATAGACCATCTCAGACCCTGTCCCAAATGGCACACTTCATGTGGACTTGCGATCGCCGCTGCGTGCACATGTCTGAAGACCGAAGGGTGTCCAATTTGTGATTTTAGCTTTCAGAAGGGACCACGAGCGTCCCCTTCGTGGCCGGTATGCGCCCTTTGACCCAAAGTGTTGGATTTGTTTATTGGTACTTTATTGGTTTGGAGCTGTTCTAAATGGGATAGTTCACTCTAGTTCATTTACTAACTAATCATTATAGTCTCATTACTTGAATTGCATTAATAGCAATGAAAATTAATAACATTTAAATGTAATTTTATAGGCTACAATCCAGAATTTAAAAGCTATTTTTGACCAGATATCTTTCTTTCTTTCTTTCTTTCTTTCTTTCTTTCTTTCTTTCTTTCTTTCTTTCTTTCTTTCTTTCTTTCTTTCTTTCTTTCTTTCTTTCTTTCTTTCCTTCCTTCCTTCCTTCTTCTTCCTTCCTTCGTTCCTTCGTTCCTTCCTCCCTTCCTTCGTTCCTTCCTTCCTTCCTTCCTTCCTTCCTTCCTTCCTTCCTTCCTTCCTTCCTTCCTTCTTTCCTTCCTTCCTTCCTTCCTTCTTCTTCCTTCCTTCCTTCCTTCCTTCCTTCCTTCTTCTTCCTTCCTTCCTTCCCCTTCCTTCCTTCCTTCCTTCCTTCCTTCCTTCCTTCCTTCCTTCCTTCATTCATTCATTCCTATTCCTTCCTTCCTTCCTTCCTGGAGTGATGATGCTGAAAATTCAGCTTTATCATCAAAATAACAGTTATTTTAAGCAATATTTCACCGCTGTTTTTACAATATTTTTAAACAAATAAATCACAAATTTTGGTGAAGTGTAAGAGCTCTTTCAAAAACATTACACATCTTACAATATTACATTTATAAATTAATGTGAACCTAGATTTACAAATGCACCCCATTCTCATCCCAAGACGTCATCTAACTGATCCTTTTGACCATACGTCAACATCCGACATTTTAGGGTACGCTCTAGGATAGCGTCATCTAACTGACATTAAAGGGTACCCTAAAACGTCGGATGTTGACGTCTGGTCAAAAGAATTAGTTAGATGACGTCTTGGGATGAGAATGTGTTGAAAAATGCTGTAAAATTGTTTGCATAATATATAATGCATTTGCAAGACATTGGCATTCACATTATGTCAAATTCTCTCAGATACTTTTACTTGAGCCAATTCAGATCTGGCTTTATTAGTCAGTACACATATTGATATTTGATGTGGCCATCAGTGCATGAGTCAAAAAATATGCAGACTAAAATGTGGACAAACTATTACGGCTATATTATAAATGCAGTTTACAGCGGTGGGTGGGGGCAATTTAGTGCTACAGTGAGTAATAAGTGTACAGCCTACGGCCCAGGAGAATTGCACTGAAATTGAGAGTTGCACTAGTTACATATAATTTACATAATTGCACTTGATGTGCTTTGTAAGTGTTCAGTCGAGGCTGCTGAGGAGACAGATGGCCGCTGTCGTTTATACCCTCTCAGCCATCTGATACTGTGGCTTTTATTGTATTTAAAAGAACATACAATGATCAACTGCCGCATGTAGTCCTGGAATTACAAGACTTTGTTTTTTTAGCCTGTCAGTGGGTGCAATATCTTCTATGATAATATAAAGAAATGTTTTTTAGTCAGAAACACAACTATTTCTGAAGGCAGAAACAGGCTTTCTGTCCACATAATGGTGTAATGAAATTCGCCATCTGGGTCTAACTGGTAAAGCCTTTAAATCAACATGTAAAAAAACGGTAAACTACTGGCAGCTGTGGTTGCCAGCATCATACCGTAAAAATAAGGTGTGTTACTGTTTTTGTGTTAGAGCAAATAGCTGTTGAATTAAAGTTTTATACTGTAGCTGACAATACGGTATTTAGCTGTTAATTTCAAAAACAGTAACACCATATTTTTACAGTATGATGCTGGCAACCACAACTGCCAGTAGTTTACCGTTTTTTTACAGGTTGATTTAAAGGCTTTACCAGTTAGACCCAGATGGCGAATTTCATTACACCATTATGTGGACAGAAAGCCTGTTTCTGCATTCAGAAATAGTTGTGTTTCTGACTAAAAAACATTTCTTTATATTATTATAGAAGATATTGCACCCACTGACAGGCTAAAAAAACAAAGTCTTGTAATTCCAGGACTACATGCGGCAGTTTTTAGTTTTATTTTTTTTCAGGATTATTTTTTACAGTGTGAAAATTCGTACGAATTCACGTATTATATAGTAGATACAACATTTGATTTAAAACTTATTTTGCATTTGAAATTCGTATGTAAATCATCCACCATGTTGTATGTCACTCATGTGACCACTTGTGTCGCTTCACTGCCATTCAATAATCCTCTCCCATGGACTCATGGGATAGTAAAATGTCCATCACATGGGCACTTCAGAATCTCACCGGTACTTTTCACCTTCTGTTTTTTGAATACTATGAATTCGGATATACTACTTGGCTCACAGACTGTTTTTCACCTGCTATATTGTAAGGAAGTAGTCTTATCTAGATGCAGGGATTGTTTACTTTATTGCTCTCTACTGGGATATGAGAAAGTGTTTTAATATCGAAAAAATTACCCCCATCACCTGTAATCAGCTTCACAGTGTTTGAGCTGCACACCCAGCGTGAGCAACAACAAGGTGATATTATTAAGAGTGGGACAACAGGATGTCTGGAAATTAATATTAAAACAATTCTAACTCCTGTGACATTAGCACGCTGGTTTAACAGCAGGTCGTCTGGCTGGTTCAGCCTCGCTGTGTTTGAGAGGCGTTAGGCCTTCGCGGTCACAGAGGGTGTTCCCATCAGCCTGCTGTCTTCTCCAGTCTGCTGAAGTTCAGCGCCGTAGCTTCCAGTGACTACAGCACGGGCCCTTATTGTGTATCATAGGGGCCTTGTGCTGATTAGGGTGAGGTATTGTTTGAATTTTAGCGATTCAAGTCTGTACTGAAATTTAAAACGTGACAAAACCAGCATTTCCCTTTTGCAATTTGAGCGCTGTTGAACTGATTGGCCATTGGGTTCAGGCGCTCAACATATGTCTGTGATTGGCTACAATGATCAACGCTTCAAAAACATATTGCCTTCACCGTTTGCTTACACAGACACACACGGGGGCTTTTGAAAGCAGGCATCTATCAGCGGACTCCTAATATATCCACTGATAGACGGATCCGCTGGTACACGCCTGCTTTCAAACGCACTGCTGTCACTTTACGATAAACTGTTACGCGTGCGTTTTCTTTCTCAACTGTTTAAGTTCATTTAAGACATAACTGACTGTGTTTACAAGGATATTTTTTTTACATAATTTTGTATATTTCTCCGTTCCTACTATTCGCTACTTGACCAAATTATGATGTTTTGGTGAACTATTGCCTTAAAGGAGTAGTTCACTTTAAAAAAAACTTTTGCTGATAATTTACTCACGCCCATGTCATCAAAGATGTCCATGTCATTCTTTCTTCAGTCGAAAAGAAATTAAGGTTTTTGATGAAAACATTCCAGGATTTTCTCCATATAATGGACTTCAGTGGGAACCAAACGGTTCAAGGTCCAAAAGACAGTTTCAGTGCAAACTGCAAACTGTTCGAAGGGCTTTAAACGATTCCAGACGACGAATAAGGGTCTTGTCTAGCGAAACAATCACTCATTTAAAAAATAAATAAAAAAGTTTATGTTTTAAGCACAAATGCTCGCCTTGCTCTGTTCTGTGATGTGTGTTCGTGACTCTCCTGTTCAAAGTCGTTCATCAAAATGAACGAATCTTTTTTCGAGTCATGACTTGATCGTCTGGTGTCGTTTAAAGCCCTTTGAAGCTGCACTGAAACTCTCATTTGGACCTTGAACCAGTTGGTTACCAATTAAGTCCATTATATGGAGAAAATCCTGGAATGTTTTCATCAAAAACCTTCATTTCTTTTCAACTGAAGAAAGAAAGACGTGGACATCATGACATGGGGGTGAGTAAATTATCAGCAAAAGTTTTTTTTTTAGAACTGAACTACTCCTTTAATACAATTTTGCAATTTTTATGAGACTTTTATGTGTCTTCTCATTCAGTATTCCAGGGTTGGTTTTGTCCAGTTACCCTCTGGTGTTGTGACCTGCATAAAGTTCAGAAAGAGTTTAGTGTCTTGAGGCGAAAAGGCCTCCCACTTCACCTGTCACTGGGGGAGGAAATTAACATGTCCAGGTTGCTGGTATTTATAGATATGCGAGAGATACGCAAGTACTTTATTTTGACCCAGTATTTGACTACACTTAAGTTTTCTCCTTTCTTAATGATAGCCTGCTAGTGACATTTACATAATAAGTACCTTTTTGGCTCAAATTACGCTCCCACCAGCACATTGTGCCTTTAAAAAAAAATTCCACTCTATTATTTATGGGCTATTAACAACTGTGATAAAAATATGATCAATTTGGTCAAATTAGAGATGTGTATGTCAGTGGATAATGGTTATAGGACACTTCAGCTGTCAGCTTGTTTTGTTAGATATGGCTCTGATGTCATAGAGGTTTAATGAGATGAAGGGTGCTTGACAGTTCAAGGGTTAGAAGGTTGACTGATAGGATTCAATGGTTTGCCATGTTGTTTTAATCATTACAAAGAAGAAAAATAACATTAACAAAAAAAAAATCTTCAGCTTTAATCCCATCATTCATATATAACTGTATAATATAATATAATAATAACATATTTTATTTAATTTTAAATACTTAATGACCATAAAGATAAATACAATCAGCCAGTCCTATTACATTAACAATAATACATATTTATACATTTTTTTCTGGTATAAAGAAAAACAACACACTCATTATTGTTGATGTTGTTAATGTGTATAAAGATGTGTTGTTATAATAAATAACAATCACCATCATCATTATTATTGTTGTTAATATTTTATTCTTGTCTGATTATCATATGTCATATAATGCAACTCTAGTCATTGTTATGCTTTTCGAGACATAAACAGCGCTGACCCCCTGTGAATATGTTCTTTGAACCTTGATCGCAGAGGGAAAACAGCAATCTTCATTCTGTGTCAGTGTACTTGTTGACCACACTGTGGGTAAAAACGACCTTGAGGACAATCAGAGTGCAAGTGTCCCTTGAACTCTGGGTGTGTTGTTTTTCTGGTATAAACAAACTAAGAAAAGTAAGGGACAAAGATTGATGTATCCTGGGGGACCGTAGTGTGTCCTGCAGTGAACTGTGCTGAAAGCTGTGGCCTCTGTCCCTCTTTGTGTTGTGATACTATTGCACATTTATCAACACTTGTCATAACAGTGCTCATTTTATCCCTTTTTTGCTAATTTGAAAATACATGCAAGGCCTGATAAACATCACATTTCTAAAAGATTTCCTACAGTCACTTTTTGGAAAGAAATGACTTGATGTCTATAGAGTGAGGGGCCGTTTACAGTTTACACAGCACAATTTATATCGAAAAATGGAAAACTTGTTATACGTTTTGGCCGTTCATTCACATGAAAACAGCTAGCGGGGGGCCTAAACGTAAACCCAATACGCGTTTCAAAACACTGTTATCGTGAAAATAAACTGCCAAAATGCATACAAAATTTTCCGTATTCAGTTGAAAATACAAAATATCCTGTTTCATGATATGGAAGTGTTGATTTTACAACTTTGACTTTTAATGAACTCTCTTTATCTTCGTTATATTGTCTTTTTGTTGTTTTAAGTGCTTGTTTTTATACTGTAGAAAATCTGAAAAGCGATACTAGACTTGTGTAATCTCGTATCACCTGGACGCACACTGGTCTGCTACCATAGGAAGTGGGTGAAAGGCTGTACAGTAATCCTCTAAAGCAGATACAGAAACGCTCTTAGCTGCTTAACACACGTAGTAAACGAGAGGAAGTTCAGCAGGAGACGAGACATGTGGTGATTTCAGGCAGCATTAGTGTTCAGAAAACAGCTTACGTAACACGTGCTCTCGTCTTGTTTAGTGGCTGGCTTTTCTCTTGCGTTTGTCTCTGTACATGTTCTTCAGTGGTTCTTTGCAACAACTTAGAAACTTTTTTTTGGTGTGTACAAAATGTTTTTTTAAGTTGAATTTTCATTACATTATAGGTTTCTTCTAGTCAGTTTATGAGTTCCTGGAGTTCCAGACACCATCTGTTAACAGAAGAAGCCCATCTGGGTTTTTGAAACAGCAGTCCATAGATGTTTTGTAACCACTGAACTTCGTAAGATTATCCTACAGCATCCAAAGAAATTATTTTATGGCATCAGACTGCAAAATCTGGAACCATTATTTTTAATAGCATATGTCCATTATGATGAGTCCAAAGCTGCCAGAGTTTACTGTATCTGAGTGGTTGCTTCAAAATTAGGTAATCAATCAATAAATAAGCTAATTCAATGGCATTTTTGATAGCCTGTACACTTTTTCCAGGGACCGTGAAAGTCTTACTCAGACTCAGTCATATGTTAATATTAAAAACATGCTAAATTAATACAAGTGTGCAGTATTAACTGAGTAGTGGCATTTATATTTATAGTATTTACAAAACAACACTTATACTTGGCCATTACAGTTTTTCAGGCAATATGAGAAAACAAAGCTACATAATGTCTTTGACTAGAGAATGCTACACCTCAGAATTTCTGAGGTGTAGCAGAAGTTTTGCTGACAAGTTCAAAAATATTTGGCAGTCATAAAGCCAAACATGCAAACAGGTTGACTCTCTTCAGCTGACAAGTCTGTGTTTGCCCTCTGTCATTACTTAACCAGCCACTGGCACCATAACTGTGCCCTCTTCACCACAGTCCAAGTATGAAACTCACTCTAGTGCTTGAAGACCTGTGAGTCTTGCTTGGCTACGAGTGCACCATCTAAAACCAAAACACATTTACTGTCAGTAAGCACTTGAAGAGGTGAGTTAGCTGAGACAGAGTTGAGCCCCTCTACTAAAAATACACTGAGTGACTTCATACAGCCACAAGTGGAAAACAACAACACCACCTCGTGTGTAAGCTGCGTCCATGATGATCCTCAAGTCCTCCTGTAGTGCATTTCAAACTGTGTTTTTGAGATTGTTTTAAGGAGAAAATACACAGCAAAAGTGTTGACTGATAAATTTGCACATGGTACATCTATCTATCTGAAATATTTATGTAGGTATAGTTCATTCTCATTAATAATTGCACGCCACTTTCACTCACCTAAAGGTTTATTAGTAACCCTGTTCAATTTCTCATTAATGCAATTATCTAATCAACCAATCACATGGCAGTTGCTTCAATGCATTTTGGGGTGTGGTCCTGGTCAAGACAATCTCCTGAACTCCAAACTGAATGTCAGAATGGGAAAGAAACATGTTTTAAGCAATTTTGAGAGTGGCATGGTTGTTGGTGCCAGACGGGCCGGTCTGAGTATTTCACAATCTGCTCAGTTACTGGGATTTTCACGCACAACCATTTCTAGGGTTTACAAAGAATGGTGTGAAAAGGGAAAAACATCCAGTATGCGGCAGTCCTGTGGGTGAAAATGCGTTGTTGATGCTAGAGGTCAGAGGAGAATGTCTGAGGTATGCAGCAAAGCATTTGTGAAGCCACAACACGCACAACCTTGAGGCGGATGGGCTACAACAGCAGAAGACCCCACCGGGTACCACTCATCTCCACTACAAATAGGAAAAAGAGGCTAAAATTTGCAAGAGCTCACCAAAATTAGACAGTTGAAGACTGGAAAAATGTTGCCTGGTCTGATGAGTCTTGATTTCTGAGACATTCAGATGGTAGAGTCAGAATTTGGCGTAAACAGAATGAGAACATGGACCCATCATGCCTTGTTACCACTGTGCAGGCTGGTGGTGGTGGTGTAATGGTGTGGGGGATGTTTTCTTGGCACACTTTAGGCCCCTCAGTGCCAATTGGGCATTGTTTAAATGCCACGGCCTACCTGAGCATTGTTTCTGACCATATCCATCCCTTTATGGCCACCATGGACCCATCCTCTAATGGCTACTTCCAGCAGGAAAATGCACCATGTCACAAAGCTCCAATGATTTCAAATTGGTTTCTTGAACATGACAATGAGTTCACTGTACTAAAATGGCCCGCACAGTCACCAGATCTCAACCCAATAGAGCATCTTTGGGATGTGGTGGAACAGGAACTTCGTGCCCTGGATGTGCATCCCACAAATCTCCATCAACCGCAAGATGCTATCCTATTAATATGGGCCAACATTTCTAAAGAATGCTTTCAGCACCGTGTTGAATTAATGCCACGTAGAATTAAGGCAGTTCTGAAGGCGAAAGGGGGTAAAACACAGTATTAGTATGGTGTTCCTAATAATCATTTAGGTGTATATACCGCAATATATAAATGCCATTGTTTTCTGTATGTTACTTTAATGGCTAAATAGGCTACCTTGTATTTCTAAGCAGGCAGAAAATCTTATCTAGCAACATTGTTTTGACCTATTTGATTGCCTATTATCAGTCCTTATTGTACTGGTTGGAGTTGTTTGACTTAATTGTGAATGTCTTTTTTTTTTTTCTCTCATGAGCTATGGGCACTCCCTGGAAAGGTTGCAGGAAAAAAAATACTGGTTCAAAGTCTTTCTTCCCTCTCATACATTTAAGTTAGACTGGTTAAAAGTTAATCCAGGACACAGAAATATTTCGCAGGCTCATAGTTTATTTATCAATGCAAAAAGCATGAATTGGGAAGTCATTAACATTTATATCACATTCAAATGCTTGAAATGCAATTAGTCTGAGGACAGCACTTAAATCCCATATTAAATTGTCAGCAGCAGTAATCGTATCAGATTAAGCTCACAACACTCATGCCATTTGAGATGAGATTATTGCTGTTATTTGAATGTGAAATAAAAAGCTCCCTTCATTAATGATAGTCATATTAATGACAACGTTTGAACTTTGAACTAATCCTCGTCTAAATCATCTTTCTTCAGATCAGATGCACTGATTTTACAGCACCACTGCAAGAGTTAAAGCTCCTCCAGTCGGACAGTTGACAGAAGCAACTGTGTACTGTTCTGCTGTTCATTGACGACAAAAGGCAAGAGTCCTGCCTCCGTCGACACCTCCACCAATCCCAGTGTGTGGAGCAGGCGAGCCTTCAGCAGCCTTCCCCAAATCTACTCTTAAAGCCCACAAGACAAGATCGTGTGACAGCAGCGTAATAGCTACTATAGAGGAGAGCATGATCTGCCATGAGACCCTTCATGTCTCAAGGGCACATTTAACGACTAATGAAGGATTCTGCAGCGAAGAGAAACGGATCGTACTAGAACTTTAAACGGCAAGGATTAATCCGAGTTTTTTTTTTTTTTAGAGAGGTAAGTTTGATTGTTTTTATGCTTTCATTTGCGCGTCGAGTAGTCGCGTGGCATGCGCGGAAACTGCGTGCAACTATTTTCTGCGTCGAAACGTGAGGCAGCCTACTGCAGAAAAAAAAACAGACATATTTAACTATTTATTGAGTAAACTTTAGAGAGAGAGAGAGAGAGAGAGAGAGAGAGAGAGTTTTAAAGGGTAGACAGGGCAGGGTAGTAAATATTGAATAGTTTTATTACATGCTTGTTGCATATTTCGAACTTTATTGTACAGTTCACATTTTGCCCGTAATTAATAGTTTTAGTAATAATTACAAAAAGTAATAGCCAGGACAAAAATTCAGCGCTTTGCATGTAGTCATGAAGTTCATTTGTAATACACGTTTGTAACATGAATGCTACACTTGACACTTGAATGCTAGAAAAATCACCCCACTAAGATTTTTAAGTAAAATCAAAGTGACAAAATTAATACACGGAGTACGTTCATTGCATATTTCGAATAGCCTACATTGAATTGCATTACTAAAGTAAATCGAGTTCTGAAAACTTACAAACGACTGGCATGATTGTGGCAAGTTAAATAGATGGAAACACAGGCGAACTGTTAAGTAATTAACGAGACATTTAAAGTGTCTTTTAAAAAAACAATGTTGTCTTCTGAGTTTGCAGTGAACACATGTGGGTGTTGACACTGCCTGCCTGTAGGTGTCAGGGTTATTCTCGGACATTCTGCAATAGACAGGGGGCGCTAGAATCACCACTGCATTAAATCAGCAATTAAAGATTTCCAGTCCTGATTAATGTGCTACTTCAGCTTCCTGTGGCAATGCCTAATGACAGATCTATAGACTTGGACCTTTAGTAGTGTATGTTTTAAGGATGAGTTAGACTTTAATGTTTGCTTATAGAAAGATTGGATGTAGTTGTCAATCATTATGAGTGCACATTACCATTTACATTTTCAATGTTTCATTAGTTGTTTTAGATTTCATAATTGTTTTAAATTTGGTAAATACTTATCATTACTTATTATGATATTATAGTATGTGTAAAATCTCTGTTGAAGTGGTTATTGCATTCTATAGCTACAGAGTTCTTTTTCTTCATTTCAGTGCATGGGCCAAGGAATGCTATAATGTAATTACTAGCTTCAGTATTGAAGTTAGACTTTAGTGGTCAAATTCCCAGAAATGAACAATGTTGCTTTCTTGGATGTCTTACATACAGCTGATATGCTGATATCAGCAGTACAGTTGGTCTTTTATGCTAACAAGAAAGCATACAATAGTGAAAACTGAGAGAGTAAACTAAACAGAGTCAAAACTAAACACTTTTTATATAAAGTAGATCACACACAATAGCTTTTTTTAATAAACAATGAGTTGTCTCACACATCACAGGATCACTTTATATGCTTGGTTTCCAATTAACTAAGACTATATTTGTGTGCACACAATGCTATCTTGTCTTAATGTGGTTAGCGTATAGCAAGAATCGTAGTGAGGGAGTAACATGTTCACATTCATGTTTTAATGTTGACATACAGCTATTACAGTAATTTCTTTCCAGTGTCTCACTCACTCACAAGGTAGGAGGTAATGGTAGCTTAGCCATTAGCTTCTGCTTGGATGTTTTCTAAAATATTCTTGTGGAGTGAGACAGAGTAATTGATTGCACCGAATATGGTAACATGCACTTTTAGAACCTGACTTCAGTTGTTTTTGCCTAGTCATTGAATATTTGAAGGATTATATTCACTTTGTACAACACTGAAAAAATGCCAAGGCTAATTATAATCTGATTCACGTGCGTATACAGTTCATATTGAACGGCGTCTAGCTATCTAGGTCTGTTAACTGAGACTTCGCAAAACGGGACTGGTATGATGATTACAGTCGGATTAAATTATTACAAATTATTGTTTTAGTCTGACTGAAATTTAACTTAAAAAGTGCATGTAGACATACTGACTGAGATAAGAAAAATCATGTTTCAAAGACACTTCAGTTAGACAGCCATGAAAACAAAAAAAAGTCTATAAGTATTGCTAATGCGAAATTTGTTTCTTGTTTTTTATAGACAGAGAAAGACCTGCATCATTCATAACAGGGAACCGTACAAGTGGCCGCCGTGCTAGGGACAGGCCGTAGCCAGGAATGGTGGATCACTTGCTGCTTGATGCAGAGACTTTCTTCCCTTACACTTGTTTGCTGCCAGCCCACAACCCATCGGATATGGTGACAGACGAGGGGGTGTACCATATGCTTCCATCTCCATTCTCAGAGGATAACCTGAGTGACTCATCTAGCCCACGTTCCTGTTCCAGCCCTGAGTCTCAGGTGTTGGGCTCTAGTTGTGGGAGTAACTCAAGTGGAGAAAGCCAAGATGGCCTTCTTGACTTCCTTCACTCTCAGTCCCTAACTTTGAGCCAAAACTTGTCCTCCTCTTCCATTTTATCTCCCATGGTCCCTCCTGTCCTTCCCATGGGTCTGGCTTGGGAGTCACGACGGGACCGCACCACCAAAGAGGAGTGCTTCGAGTTCCCTGTTTTCCCTGGAGATTTGGAGGACCATGCTGGGCTACTGTTCCAGCCAACTCTGGAGGAGATCGAAGAGTTCCTAGAGGAGAACATGGAAGTGGTGGCCTTGAAGGAGGAAGCTGGTGAGGGTCTAGTGACCCGTACAAGCATCCAAGGAGCTATATCAGAACCTTGGTCCCAAAGCTTAGACCAAACAGTGCCTGTTTCAAGTGACATAGTCAGCGCCATTTCTGATCCAAAAAGTGTGCAATCCACAGTAGGGGCCTCCACGAATCCTCAAAGCTCACTGAAAAAGGAGGACTCTTCAGGGAAGGTTGTGGTGGTGGAGAATCCTAGCATGCCTGTGATCCTACAGCTTCAGCCCATTCAAGTGAAACAGGAATTGAGCCCTAAAACAGCCCCCTCGCCACCAACACCACAACCTGCCTCGGACATCAAAATAACCCAGCTCCTTGTAAACATCCAGGGTCAAACATTCGCCCTGGTACCTCAGGTGATCCCTCAAGCCAGCCTTAACAGCTCTTCGTCCAAGTTTGTCCGTATCGCCCCGGTTCCCATTGCCGCCAAGCCCTTAGGTCTCGGGGAGAACGGAGCAGGGGACGGCCAGGAAGCAGGGCTTGTAGTTGGGGGTCACAAATTCCAAAAGAGCTCGGTAGCTGATCTTATTAAAATGCACAAGTGTACTTTCCCTGGCTGTGCCAAGATGTACACCAAGAGCAGCCACCTGAAGGCCCACCTGAGGAGACACACAGGCGAGAAACCTTTTGCCTGCACTTGGCCTGGCTGTGGCTGGAGGTGAGTGTACAAGGACAGGTATCCACAACTTATACATTTTGGGCAGAGAGGCCAACAGATTTTTGTTCAGTACAGTTACAAATGTGATTGTTGTACACATGTTTTTTTTTTTCCCCCACTCAAACACTGAGGTTAGCTGTCAAGGTCTGCATGTGTACAAAGGGCTTTCACTCTAATGAGTTGTAGTTATTGCGAAAGCAGTGTGGTACATCATT
Organism: Pimephales promelas; assembly: GCF_016745375.1. The sequence goes on from NW_024121654.1 coordinate 6,439,282, forward strand.
ATCTTTGTTGTCCATGAATGAACTTCAAACAGAGGCTGCTTAGGACTCTATGTGGACTTGCCAAATCTAAAGATATGTTAGCTTATTACCCATATTCCTTGCTTTTAAGGCATTTGGTAAATTTTAAAGGTAGTGCACATTGTTGCAAGTGTCCAACCCTGCTCTCGGAGGGCCAATGTTCTGCAGAGTTAAGCTCCAACCTACCCCAACACATTTGCTTGGAAGTTTCTAGAAATCCTGAGGAACTCTATTAGCTGGTTCAGGTGTGGTTGATTCTGGAAGGAATAGTGTCCCTCCAGGAGCAGAATTGAACACCCCTGAATTGCATGAGCCATTTCACATCAGACTTTCCAATGTAACGTAAAGGATAGCTTGTACATTTTTGTAAAGCAAGTTTGGTTACTACCTTTACTTGAAAGGTGATAATGTTGCATTTAAAATGCAATGGGGCATGCTAGACCACTGAATTTTTTTAGCATGTTTCTGCAAGAAAACGATACTATTTTGATAGTATAGTTACTATAACAGCTGAACTATGATCACGTCAGTGATAAAAGCAGTTTAGTTAGCGTTGCTACTTTACTCCCCGAACATTGCTTGATAATCACTTTGTATTGTAGCTGTAAATTTCATTCACAATTTGTCCTTAGATTTTGGGTCTTGTTTTGTGTTATCTCTACTGTTTGCAGATTAGATAAAGTCTTTGAAGAGGCAGACTTTGCCCTATTCACTGCTTCATTTGTTTACTCTTAGTCTATGTCCACCTCCAATCTTTCTGAACAGGCCTGGATACTGTGTAAAGTGCACCAGCAGTTGTAGTGAGGTCAGGATTGACAGGATAGATAACGTTTCAAGTGCCGGTCTTTGACAGAGACGAGTTTGGTACTTATATTTTTGTATGTTTGTGGGTGATGTTTACTCTGAAGTGTCATCTTCAAATGATTGATTACATTACTTTCCAAGTTTGAGTAACTACATTCTTCAAGAGAGGTCTGTTATCAGTGACCTTGTTTAGCCTTGCTTCTGGATAGTAGTTGGCAGTGACTGTCCTTCAGCAGTCTGAGAGTCTGATTGAGGTCTCCGGGACACTGTCAGGAAATGGATGTAGGGAAGAAAGCAACAGAAGAATGCCCCATTGGCTGCCTCAAGCCTGGCTTCAGCAATGCTTTGCCTGCATTTTTAGCATTCCTTTGGTACTCCGCAAATAAAAGTGTCCAAGTGACACAAACACACAAAACCATGCTCACACTTAGATTGGAAATTTCTTAGACCCAAAAGCACTCACAATAGCTTTCAACATGGTACTTGACTGGCTTGGCTTGGCTGCAGCATGCTAACGTCTTTGCACACACGTCCTGTGCTTTGCTATTCCTCTTAGAGGGCCATACACCTGGAAACAAACCAGGAAGTACATACAACTTGCACACAAAGGTTGAAAGAGGACAAAACCTGCATGAAAAGCTGCAATGGAACTGATATAGTTTGCAGTATAAACATATGAGAGTGCTCATCTGGTTTTCAAATGGAAAATGCAGATTTGGAATAAAGTCGAGGGCATAGTAGATTGCAAATGAATAACAAAAATGTGCATTTGAACGGCTAGTTAATAAAGTTAGTTAATAGCATGCTGTAGAGCGTGCTGGAACAGCTCTGTTTGTGAGCTCTGACGTCCAACAAGGAGGGGCACCTCATCCCATCCTATCCCACAGGGCAACAATTAGTCCACCACCGTCCCATCCCAACATGCTTCAAAGACTTACTCACATAGAATGAGAGATACTTTGTCAGTCAAAAAAACATCACAGTTTGCTTGGCATCATGCAGTAGATAACCTATGCTATGTGAGTAAGATGTTGATATCGTCTCTTTTGTGTATGAAATGAGAATCATCTTGCTTGTTTTGTTAGTCATGTTGTCGCTGCAGGGGTTTTATTTTTGGATTGAGCACAAAGCTAATGCATTACTGTTAGCATAGCTTCAACCGTACTTTTCCTGTCTAAGCTTGTTGTAAAACTGAAAGAAAAGCCTAGCTGGAGAGAGAGAGAGACTGTTTTTTTATAGCCTTGCAAATACTCTACACATGTTCCCAGTACATTAGAAACAGATACTACCTCGCCTATGGCTTCATGTGAAACCTTGGCATGGGGTTGAGCAAGAGTTTGTTCTCCTGGTTTTCTCATTTCAGAAAGAAGTACACACTATCTTCAGATGCTTTTTATTGAGTAAGGTATATATCGGTAGTATAAAGGTAGTGTAAAGTTGACAGTTATTTGTATACCAGGGATGTAATATAACTAATTTCCCAGGAGTCTCTATTACTTTGGTCTGTGCAGGGTACATGGTATAAGTTGAGAAAGAGAGAACTGCAAATTAAGTTAAAGATAGGAAATAGAAGAAGAAGGAGGTGTTTTAGTTGCTTTCAGAAAACATTAACAGTCGTGAATGTGGTGCAAATCTACTTTTGGAACTTGAGCACTGGGTTAAGCGCCAAGTTAAATATAGTTGCTCATTAGATCTGCTCCGAGCTCAAACCATTTGCTGCTCAGTTGTGAAGACACTGAGCAATTGTTTAACAGTTTTAATGTACATGCATGCATCAAACTATTCAACTCGAAGCCTGTGAAAAGGATTTCTCGCTTTTCATTTTGTTACTCAGTAACTCCAGCACTATTTTTTCCCTTTTGTCTGATTTCACAGCAACGATTGCTTTTACGAAATCACAAATATGAGGGAAGACACTGGGACAGTCGGGTTTATTAATGTCCAAGTAGGCTTTGATTTATTGTTTTGTATTTTCAAAATGCACGACTTCACAAACTTTTATTCCATAATCTGATGGATTTCTTCATTAAAAAAAGGATAATCAGTTGGAAAAAACGAAATCCTGAAACTGTGGCGTAACGTAGGGTAATGGTTTTAAAAAGAAAAGAGGATAGTTGTTTCCGAAGTTGGACATATTTGAATGATTACCTTGATTTCAAAGACGCTTCAATCACTTAGGCCCTCTGCCTTTTTTAGACGCGGTCATAAAACAAAATACAAACGAAAGTAGTGCAGTGCTTTTCACAATGCATGAGCTTCACAGAGGGGGGAAAAAATGCAAAACATGAATCGGATAAGTGCGCAACCATTGATATTTGGCTTTATCTCTGGATTCTTCTTGCAGATTCTCCCGGTCGGACGAGCTGTCACGGCACCGTCGGTCTCACTCTGGAGTTAAGCCCTACCAGTGCCCTGTCTGCGAGAAGAAATTTGCCCGCAGCGATCACCTGTCCAAACATATCAAAGTCCATCGCTTTCCACGAAGCAGCAGGACAGCGCGCACTGCACACTGACCCCACACAGGCCCCCTCCACGGAGAGAGATAGAGATAGAAAGAACGGAGAGAGAGAGAAGGACAGAATCATTTGTGGTACTGTGATAATTTATTACGTGAGGCTTGGATGAACTGAAGAAGAGTTGGTTCTGAAACTGTTACTTGACTTGTCGGCCTCACAGATGTTGTACGCTTCGTAGATTGTATTTTTGTAGTGTTCACGATTGTTTTCTATGTTCCGAGAACAAATGTTTTTGCAACATGTAACATTCAAAGTATTTTGTTTTTGTTGTACTTTTGAGGTATGAATTGTTGATGTATCTGCCAGTCATCAACATTCCTTGCTCAATATCACGATAAAGTCGCTTCTTTTTGCCAACGTAACGCGTTTAGCTCCTCTAAACCAAAAAAAACAACAAAAAAAAACACACACACACACAAAAAAAAAAAAAAACTCGGGTTCATTTGAACTACTGATCATTGGTAGGGCTGTGCCATTATAAGCTATTGGCAAACATGGAGGCTCTTCCTCTTGACTTTCAGTTGTATGCTAGTAAACTGTGAAACGCCTCTTGGAGAGACCATAGAGCGAATCAACGGAAGTCAAAACACGCACATTTGTCGTATGTGAATCGGCCTCGTGATCAGTATTGAAATTTTTCCCCTTATGTTGTCAACACAAAACCTTTCTTCTTTTCATTTTGGTCATTTTATTGGTTGCTTTCATCATAAAAAAAAAAAAAACCTTCCATGCCTTTCTATAATCTAAATGTTTGCAGCTGGGGCCAAGGCATTTGTGGTGAAGCGTTTGCGGTTCGAAAATATTTTTGACAGCGATGCAACACATTTTACATCTGAGAAATCCCATGATCCGAGTCAAGTCAGTTGATGGCTAAGCTAGGTCAAAGCACACGTATCAACCATTTGTAACCTGCCTCAAACAGTCCTTTTGACCTGGGACTACTTCACGATCTGCCAAAATGTCTCCGCGAGACAAGCTTGAATGACAGAAACTGGAATTGCAAGGTGCTAACCGGCTTGGGAAATGTAGTCTGGAACTCATCTGGAGTTCAGAGAGGACATTCTTCATGGGAACTGTAGTCATGGACACAGCTTGACTACTGATAGGGCATGTGTTCGCTAAAGAATGCGTGCGGGATGCTGATAGTTAATGCTAATATTTAACTAAATTATACCGTGTTGTACAGTATAATTCGATTTTTAGCAGAGCTTCGGATCAACCTTGGCAATGCAATCTGTTCTATGCAATCTGTTTTTGCCAAAACAATAGTCTGAATGGAAACAACGAGTGCCTCAGGTGATGAATCAACTTGTTGCACTTTGTACTGCACCGACAGGCACAACAGCCAGCGGTACCTATATGAGTTTGAAGAACCAATCATCTTTTCTGGTTCTCTACTTGTGGTTTAGAGGAACACATCGAAACGATTATGGTATCATTTTGCTGCTCTGCTTATAATATTTAGGGAAATCTGATCTCAGATCCGACATCGCGGCTGAGCGGGAAGAAACTAGAACCACTCAGACCTCTCGCAGACCACAAGATTCCTCTAGGAATGAAGGAAACACATTTGTCTACATACAGTACATGAATGTTTTGCTGCTGTTGGTGCCTGTTTAACACACAAACCAGTGCCAAACGTGTTTTTGTTGCTCTCGGAAAGAGTAAACCGCGCAAAGAGTCCATGATTGCTTCCGTTCAAAAGCCCACGCACTTAAAACACAGAAAAATGACGTCACGAGTAACACAGACACCCAGGCGGAGGCTGCGTACCGTTAGTGATGCATTCCTTGCCGTCTACATGAAAGTCTAGGTGAAATCGGTGCTTATGGCCAACATTGAATGTATGTATACTGTATGTACAGACTTTGTACAAAATGTTGTTGGATCAGAGAGTACCGGATATTCTTTTACTGACGTATCTCATTTCTTTGATTGTATAAATGTCCCCTGTAAAATGTAAACCAATGTACATAATAACAATTCAATATATATATAAATATTATATATTTTTCTTGATATACATCAGATGCATTTACAAATAAATTGAAAATAAGAACTTTTTGTTTTCGAGTTCCTCTGTTTTCTTGACATACTGAAGAATGTGAATGCAAAAAGCGACATGACTGATTTGTTGTGAATGGAAACACAGCTGCACTGCATTGTCTGTTAGTGCAAACTTATTTGAACAACTACATTTTGTGCAATTTGCAGAGAGTATATTTCTGGCTTCTGATATACTATGTTGCCTTAGAATGACTCATGGCCTCATACCAGTGGTGTCTAATTATAGTTGTACCCATTCAAAATACTATGTAAGGGGTCGAGAGAAATCGTGCCTTATAATTCCACTCATTTTGATAAACGAGTTCGAACAGGAGAGTCACAAACGCGCATCCAGAGCAAGGCGAAACTTAAACTATATTTTTTGTTTTAAATGAGCGATCGTTTCGCTTGATAAGACTCTTATTCATCGTCTGAAATCGTTTAAAGCCCCTTGAACAGTTTGTAGTTTGCACTGAAACTGTCTTTTGGACCTTGAACCGTTTGGTTCCCACTGAAGTGCATTATATGCAGAAAATCCTGGAATGTTTTCATCAAAAACCTTAATTTCTTTTCAACTGAAGAAAGAATGACATGCACATCTTGGATGATACGGGGGTGAGTAAATTATCAGCAAAAGTTTTTTTTTAAAGTGATTTTTTGGTGTTTATTTTGTTTACTGGATTTTTGTGTTTATTCCCTTGTAGGGAACGACTGCTCGTACTGTAGTCCGCAAACACAATCAGATTCATTAACATCTAAACAACATCTCAAACAAGAACAACAACCAATAGTACAGGAGTCCAGTGCATGTGTTTAAGCTGAGTCACCCAGGATAAGGACATATTGAGTATGATGCTCATGAAGGGCCCTGATGTTTATGGCTGACAACTCCAATTTATGTTGCTCCCTTCACAAGCCCCCAACCACATGTGGCACTCCTAAAGATGAGAGGGAAGGAGTCGGGAAGAGAGGAATGCAGTGAAGTGATTCTCTTTTTTATGGCCATCTGTTGGACATGCTCACTGGTATGAAGGTGATCCTCAGTAGATATTACTCCAGACATTAGCTAATATGACTGATCTTGGACCTGTTTGACCATAAACGGCAGTCCTGTCAGGATGACTCCAGATTTGGTTCTCGAAAAATTAATTATTATTTTTTTATTGTTTTCTATCATGAGGTCTTAGAGGAGAGTCAGCTGTTTACAGAGTGCTGGCAAATTTAGGTTCATAGTAAGAAATTAACTTTCAGTGGATCGTTTGCAGTAATGAATAATACACTTATTGCATTTAATCCACCTATTCTATTCTATGTCAGCAAGTACTTTTGAGCTTCTTGATTTATTACATTATACTATTCGGGCAACTTATTAAATGAATGTGTTTTATGATTTTATTTTGTTTTTTAAGCTATTAATCAGTCTTCCCGTGGTGGCTTCAACACTCACAGTTGTTTCCTCAGCTCTTCGGGTCTTGCTGTGCTCTGGGAAACGCAATGGTCTCCCAGCCATTTGACAGATTTATTTTTGGAGCATTTGCCGTTGTTGGAAAGAGTAGTAGATCCATCTGTCATGACAACAAGGTAACTTTGGGTCAAGCGCATGACAGGTCACAGAAAATGATGTGGTGAATTATTTTATTAACGATTAAACTGAGTTGCTTACAAATGAGGCATTCATTGAAACCTGAATAAGGATGCATTTTCCATTTGGTAAATTTCTGTAAGATTTCAAACCATTTTAAAAGGGCAACCAGGCGAGATCTAAAGTATACAGATATAAATTTGTTGCCCATTCTTAATGGGAAAGTGCCCAGCAACATTGCTTAAAAAGGTTGCCCCACCTTCAGGCAATGAATGTCTTTAAATATTAATCAGTTGCATTGTGCAATTTATAATAAAATACTAATAAAAATGAATATGAACAGGTGGAACATTTAAAATCAAATTGCTACTCTTCCTGTTATTAATGTTATGGCCTTCTTTAATTGACAACAATATGACATCTGTAAAAAAATATTGTTGGTTTAACTTAAAAAATAGGTAACCTGGTTGCCTTAAAATTTTAAGTTCATTGAAATGGAAAAATTGAGTTAATACAATGAAGGAGACTGATTTAATCATCAGAAACTCAAAATATTATGTTATCTGAACTACATAAATTATCTAAGTTGATCTGACAAAAGAAAAAATGTTGTGATTACAAATCATGAAAAAAAAAATTACAGTGGAAGAAATTATGTATTAAAAATATTAAATATTAACTAAAATAGTAGAAGGAAATAATTGATGTTTTTATTTATTAATATATATCTACACATATATCTGTGTGTGTGTTTGATTTTTTATATGACATATAACATATGACATATATTTTTATTATTTTATATTTTTATAAGATTTTTTATATGACAACTCCATTAACTTTTGAACTGACAGCTCAAATTATGTCACTTTTTTAAAATTATAAAAGTAGTGATAAACCAAAATTCAAAATATAAAACTGATTGATACTGTTTGTTTTAAATTGATTTTAATTTCATAATTTTAATAGCATTTTATTATATAATAATATTAAAATCGTATTAATACACTAAATAATATTTCTATAATATATAATGTAAAAGTTCTGAATAATAATACAATACATTAAAAAGAAAAAATTTATTGTAAAAGAAAAAAAAAGAAAAAAGTATCTACTCCTGCTATTTATTAAAAGTATTCCTTCACATGAACTAATATTTTTATAGTATAGTTACAAGTTTATAATATATCATTCTCCTCCTAAAAAGCAGAGCATTTTTAACTCTCTGTGGAAGCTGACAGCTTTAGTTTGAAAAACAACTCACTGGTGTGCATGTGTGAGATGATTTATGAATATTCCTGCATATTTTGTTCCCTCTGCACAGGATTTCATTATAACTCACAGCTTTGCGGTGAACATTTGTAGGATTCTCAATCGAACCTCTGACCGCAACATTACCATCAGATTCATCCCAAATAATAAAACACAGATTTGAACATTGTTGCAGCATGTGGTGAGTACTCTGAAGGCTCTCTTTCTCTCTGCGATTCAGTTTTCATGTTGTCATATCCAAACTTCATGCGGACGGGATTCTTTTTTGTCTTGCAGGAGGGATCAGAATTTTAGATCCAAGTCCAAAGGAGATAAATGTGTATAAACTCGATCTTTTCATCGAGATCACAGTCTAGAAGGAACAGACTGTTGTTTCTCACCTCTGTTTCCATGCTGAGACGCATTCTTTTCTTCCGGTAATAAAACATAGGCTATCTATTCCTCTAACAGTTAATTCAATGTGAGTCTGAAGAGATGACGGCAAAGCCTGGTTTGCTGCAGTCACTGTGTGCACAAAATGTTTTCTGTTTTCACATGCAAGAAATGAACTTGAATATATCGCTGCACAGCATACCCAGTGAACAGGGAGCATTCTGAGAACTTTCTGTCGAGGTTCTCTCAAAGTTCGGAACAAATACAACGTCTATTCAAAGTGATCTGGTGATTAATAGAGTGCCGAAGTTACGACGTCACTCTGTAAGCCAAAACGTGGAAGTGAGTTAGTGCTAACTCATTTTAGCACTACCGGTCCGGTTCCCTTGCTCTAAAGTCTATGGGATTTTTGAATGGGTTTTTGCTAAATCGCCTGAAATAAGGTCTGTGGTGAAGAAAGCCTCTAAATATTTTCCCGTTTTGATCTATGACATAGAACACAAAGTTATAACCTGCGTGTGTTTTTTTTTAACTTTATTGTGTCTGCTTGTGTTTTTAAAAAAACTTTATAGGCTTCAAAATGTATTGGATTGATTTGGATTGAAGATTATCTTGATAGACGAAACGTGTAAGGGTCACAACTCTTTGTTAAACACAGATCTTTTTTTTGCGATTTTCCAAAAGTCTATGGGGAAAATGCATAGCTTTTCGATCGAGGGAACCCATGCGCCGCTATCTTCCGAGTTGTCCTACAAATTGACGTCATCACTTCGTGTCACATGTTCTCAAAACATTAACACTGTACATCATTCACGAAGCATTTTTTTTCTGAAACGTTTTAGTTGGACGTTCATCTAATGTTATTTAAATGTTGCTAAAAAAAATATTGTAAAAAAAAAAAGTAAGTTACCTGGTTGCCTTAAAATTGAGTTCATTGAACTTAAAAATTTGAATTAAAGAGATATTTCACCAAAAATCAAAATGTTGTCATCATTTACTCAACCTATTTGAGTTTCTTTCTTTTGCTGAACACAATAGAAGATATTTAAAAGAATTACAGTCGACGGAACTCATTGACTTCCATAGTATTTTTCTTACTACGATGGAAGTCAATGGCTACGCCAACTCTTTGATTACCACTCTTTAAATTATCTTTTTTTGTGTTCATCATATTCATCAAACTCATGTGATGTATATAAAACATATAGGTAAATGGACTTGACATTTTATAATTCTGTATTTTCTGTAAGCAGAAAACAACTGGATTCCGATGTTCTCAGATTCAGTTCTCATTGATATGTTTTGCCGACCAAATCACGCTGTTTTTACTTCCTTTTCGGCCTTGGCTTTTCCGGTTCAGTATGTCTACCTTGGTTGTTTCGCCAATTGTGTAGTATAAATGCAGATATCGGATATGGGTCACTTTTAAAAGCCGGTTGGATATAATCCACAAATCGGAACTGGGCATCAAGACCTGCAGTGTAAATGCGGCCTGCGTCAGGCTCAAACCTTGGCAGCCATTCCTTTCCCTGGCGAGTACAAGCCTGAAAACAGAAGTGCATTTGTTAGCTGTGAAGCCCTTTTTTCCTTCCCAGCTCAAAGGAAAGGCAATTGATTGCTGAAGAGAAAGGACAGCAACACAATACAAGATGTCAAGCACGGAAAAACCCTGTCTAATATCTCACATCGCTATTAGGTTTTCTCTTTTTAAAAAATACTTTTATTAAGCAAGGATTTTTTAAATTGATCGAAACTGACAGTAAACGCTTACATGCACAAAATCTAATAAATGCTGTTTTTTGAACTTGGTATTCATCAAAGAATCATGAAAAATTGTATCACTGCTTCCACATAAAATTTTAAGCAGCACAGCTGTTTTCAATGTCGACAACAGTAAGAAATGTTTCTTGAGCAGGGAAGCAGCATATTAAAATGATTTCTGAAGGATCATGTGACACTGAAGACTGGAGTAATGAAGCTGAAAATTCAGCTTTTCCATAACAGAAGATTTTAATGACATTTCAGAATATGATAAAATAGAAGACAGTTACTTTAAATTGTAATAATAAAAAACAAAAAGGTTTTTTTTTTTATCAAATAAATGTAGCCTAGATAAGCATAAGATGGTTATAAAAAGAAAATCCTTTTGAACAGTATTTGGATTCACTGCTGTGATATATTGGCTGCATAGAATAAATATTTCTTTTGTCTTTTTTGCACTGGGAATGAATTACTCATAAACCCCGTGGCACTTCTGTTCCACTTCGATACAGATTAAGAAATATATTACCAGCTGACTGAGGCTGGTATGGACTGGGGTTATCATTAGACAATATGGTGTTACAAGAGCGAAAGGAGGAGACATGCACTCATTTCACTCTGCTGAAGGTTATTAGCTCACAGCCCCATTGTGCGTGTGTGTGTGTGTGTGACAGAGAGAGAGAGAGATTGAGAAAAGAAGCAATTCATTGTGCAAAATCCCTCATCAGGAGATTTTGAAGACTGTTTAATATTGCATAATGTAATGGCCTCATTTCACACAGCTGTGCAACATTTACATCGCAATGCAACATGCAATTTAGTCTGCCTCGGGTGATCCATGAATGTATGTTGTGTGTGTATTAGTGTTTAGCTTGCATGCATGGGTGGCAAATAGTGCTACATTTAAAAAGTACATAAATGAACAAAAAACAGAACCGCAAAAATAACAAGCATGTTATCCAAACAGGATTGAACCCCATTGACCCCAAAAAAACAGCCCGATCTCATCCCAAGGCGTCATATACTGACGTTTTTGCTAATTCGTAGACATCCAACACACATGGCACCCTTTGGGACACCCTAGAATGCGCCTCCTAGTGGTCTAACCCTAACCCTACACCAGACCTAAACCTACTCTGTGTGTGTTATGTTGACGCTAAAGGGTGCCATGTGCGTTGAATGTCTACACATTGGTTAAAGCGGCGTATATGACGCCTTGGGATGAGAATGTGTTGCAAAAAACACAAGCATTGTTCAAAATATTGGTGTGCTTCGTAGAAGAAAGTATCTCATAGAGGATTGGAATGACATGAGGGTGAGTAAATGATGACAGAGTTTTCATTTTTGGGTGATCTATCCCTTTTAAGATTTAGTTTTATCCCATGTGAGACCAGAACAGCAGATTTCCAAACCCACTGACCTCCTCTGGAACTTCAGAAATATCCTGATGAAAAATGTTTACTCATCACGTGTGTGTGTGTGTGTGTGTGAGCCTGTTGCATGCAAGAAAGTATATTTGGTCAGCCCTTGGGAACATTGCAGTTTCAACAACCGATCAATAATGAAATAAAGCAATAATGCTAGAGGCTTTAATTTACCAGATTTTTGTCATATCCAAATGTCTGGAAGCACATCATATGCAATTTGACGTTTATTATAGTCTGAGCACTACGATCCGATATGTGGAGGAAATGCAAATGATTCTCAACACATTGTTCTCCTGAACTAGCTGAAACTCCAAAACAGTGCTGTAAACTTTTTTGTAATCCCTTTGAAGCTGCACTGAAACCGTCTTTTGGACCTTGAACCGTTTGGTGCCCAATGAAGTCCATTATATGGAGAAAAATCCTGGAATGTTTTCATCAAAAACCTTCATTTCTTTTCCACTGAAGAAAGAAAGACGTGGACATCTTGGATGACATGGGGGTGAGTAAATTATCAGCAAAAGTTTTTTCTTTAAAGTGAACTTAAGAAAAGAAAATTATTTAATATTAATCAGTCAGCCATTATTAATTTATTCATATTTTTTTCACAAAAGTATTATTAATTTATGCGTAACACTTTTTGAATGGGTAAACCTGAAAGGCAAATAAAGTATTATGTACTGAGCTTGTAATTCAAATAAATGTGTTCAAATATATAATTTAAACAATCATAAACCTCTGACGCTCACTGACGCAGTTTTGCACGGCTTGACCAGACACAACTTTTTCTCAGTCCTCTGTGTTATCGATCATGTGTTTACAATGACGGTAAGAGCTCAGATTCAATCAATATTTGTCTCCGTGAACCTTTGCTGTTCAGGTAGCAATGACGTAAATGATTTCCAAACAGTCTGCTCTCTGGCAGATAAATGGTTCATAGGGACATTTTCACCTCACTGGATGATGATGGCAGTCCATGAGTCCTGCATGGTGTGTTATTTGCTCTTTGATTAGAAGTCTTGATTTTTTAACAATCGCTAAAGCTGAAATGTGTTTTTTTTTTTCTGTGATAGAAACGTCCCCAAGGAGAATTGCAAATATGGTGATTGTTTTCGAGTAGGTTTCCTAAATAGTCTCCCATTGGTGAGCTAAACTGATAGCCCCACCCACAAACTCACACCATTAATTGAGTCAATGTAGCCCCTGCTGGTAGATTTAGTAACTACACCATCTGGCTATAAGAAGCATCTTAATGCATTGACTGCCATTCAATGTATCAGTATAATCTGTGGGAAAAAAAATTCTTTTTGTAAAATAGTTTGAAATATTTCTAGCAAATTTGCATTAAATTAATTTCAAATCAAAAAACAAAACATTAATCTGGTATTATTTTTCTCCTTTGCTCCAGGTTTCTCATCTCAGTAAAGTGACCATATTTACTATGGTAGCGTATAGAGGCCCATTAACATGTCTATGTTTCTTGACTCCATTTCACTTCTGCAGTTATTTATGGTGTCAGTGTTTTCGGGGTCATAACATCTTTAACTGATGTAACCGAAGCCGGTCAAGGAAAGCCAATCCTTCTAAGTTCAGAAATGGACTGAGATCTTTTGATGATTTGTCAATTGATACTGAAGATTTTAAAGCTCGGAAATTGTCAATGTGGATATTTCATGAGAATTATTAGTATTAAACTTCTGCACATAAAGTATACCAATACCTCAAATTGTGCATCTGAGTTGCGCAATTGCACCTCTATTACTTTTCTAATTGGTTCGATTTTGCATCTAGCAAAAGACAAAATGCATGAATCCACAGCCACTTAAAAATTGTTGAAACATTTTCTATGTGCACCAATACCTCAAATGTTACGGTAATGAAAAGTTATTTCGATCGCCTTATGATCTGCCAACACTCACTTGGCAAAAAACAAAAATAGCATTAAATCTTTCTCATTAATCTTCAACCAAAGATGGAATACTCCAATCTAAGCATGTATACTATGCTCTGCTTGCCAATGGGTAGAAACAAGCCAAAATCAACACAGAATTTAGTAGTAAAGCATATTCCCTCAAGACAAACTATACTGATCGTACAGTATAATCAGGTCTTGAACCACCAACACAGAGACACAATTTAGAAATAAACTGAGCAATTGTGCCAACGAGCCTGAGGAGAATTACTCAGTGTTGTGTAACATTACACAATGGGCTCCCTTCAACGGTGCGAACCTTAAATAAAGCTCTTTCTAAGTTACTAAGCGTAGTGGAACAACACTCTTACGTCCAATGAGAGCTTTTCTCGTTTGTTTCACTTGAGAGCTTGTGGTTGCCAATTTTTTGCTGATCTCATAAAAGCCGCCGTAGCTGTATGTCACCATCATGGAGCGCTCCGCTGAAGCAGTGTGTGACGCATTCAGACTCCATGAATGCTGAGTCATTTCTGCTGGACTAATCGGAGGCCATTGCTGGATTTATTCCATGCTGTGAGCCAATGATCGATGATCAATGGTTCAAAGAACAGATGGGCAACATCTTGAACAGTTTTACAGGGCCATTGAACAGAGCAGAGACGGCTCTATGGGGTCAGTGGATGTTTAGAGCTTGGCCAGACCTACCCTTTGATTAAATGTTGCAATAGAATGTTATAAAATTACACTTTGTTGAAATGTTATATCTGCGAAAACTATTTTTATGAAATAAAAAGTACCGACTAAATTAGGAACAACCTTACCCAAAGATCAGAAGTCAAGTGTTTTATTGCTACAGTGCTTTTTAAACCACTGTACTGATGCGCAGCTTTCCAGTGTACATTGAATCCACTATGGCTGCATCTGAAATCGCATGCTCCGTTGAGTCGGTTCTTATTTTGAATAAGTTCTATATAGGTTTGTTTATTCAGCGTGGAGTTTGTAATCTTGACGTACTACATTTGTCATGCTGTCATTAACATGTGATCTGTACCAGCGTCAGTTGTGATTCTTCACTGTCATTCATAAATCCTCTTTCGTGGCATCATGGGACTGTAAAGAGTCCATCGTACGGTATGCACACTTCAGAATCTTCCCGGAAGAAGTAGGTCATCTAGGTATTGTTTTGCCTTCTCTTTTATGAGTACTGTGAATCAGGACATACTTCTTTTGTCACTCTTTTTTCCCCGCCTACAGCAGGGAAGTACTATAATTTATTAACGTAACCATAACCACTATTTTGTAGCAAATAATTTTACTGTTTACAGAACATTCTTATTTTTGTAGTTATTTCCATAGTGGCTAAGGTCTCATACATTCATGCATTCATTCATGCACTGCAAAAAAAAAAAAAAAAAAAAAAACATAAATAAAAAAAGGTTGATACTGATGACATGTTTACATGTATACATGATATGTATGACGCATACAGTGGATGTCACTGATTTGGTAGTTATTTTTAGGATGGTTTATAAGATAGAGTGCTTTTAAGGGAAATATGCACAATTGTATAATTTTTTTTTTGCAGTGTTGTAGGTGGATTGGGACTCAGCACAGGAGTTTATCATTAGTCCCTCTGCTGCCCCCACCAGGTCTGGAGAATCCACACGTTTATGTGATTTTACTGCAGGTTGGCTTGTGCGTAACATGTAAAGTTGACATTCTTATGGAGACACTGGAGTTTGGGGTAAGTTTGCCTGATTGTTTTGTTTGTTAACTTCAATTGTAAGACACCTGGTCATTTGATTTCAAAATGGCTGCCTTCATTTTATATAAATCAACTTTAAAGTTTCACTCAGTATGTTTTGTTTGTTTTACTCGTCACTGGCTCTTTTTTGTCACAGTGGTTTTGAACATTATTGATGCCTGTCAGTGTGGATGCATGAGGTTTGCTGCCCAGTTCATACTGAAGCTGTATATTTTTTTGTTACGTTGTTGTCTAATTCAAAACATTAATGAAACAGACATTTTGGATTGAACCCAACAATCATTTTTATGCTTGCACACTGGCTAAAAGTCCCATATAAAGCAAGCATATTATTTGAAAGTCCCATATAGAGCAAAAATATTATTATTATTATTATTAGTAACTAATTTGAATGACCTGGCAGGTCATGATGTGACTGTGGCATTACCTCTTAAAGGCCATATGCTCCATTTACACTAAAAAGTTATTTCTAGGTCACTAACAGGACTTAATGATATTTCTCAGATGTAGTTTTTTTTCTCCTTGCAGAATTTTTTTTTTTTTAAATAGCATTTCTCAGTGCAATTTTAATGGATAATATAAACAAATAAGAAACCCACGTCTTGACAATAAATCGGAAATAGTATTACACATTTTACCTCACATTTTAAAATAATTTCTTTATAATAACCACCCACATTGTATTATATTACAATTCCATTGTACAGTTTGCAGGGAACATTAGACTCTTGGTACCCTTTAAATCTGGGTGCTTCATATCAGTTATATAATTTAGCAATTTACTAATTTATGCTTGTTGTTGCATTTTTCTAATGAGTCCCTGTTTGAACTATCTGTCTTCTCCTTGCGAAGTATTGCCAACATAACAAAGAATTTGTTTTTGTGCTGCTTCAAAAGGAATGAATTCCGGATATAAGTCTTTGTGCCCAAAATAGAATGTGAGCCAGAGAAAACACTGAATAGATAATGGTAGACTTTGATTGCATCTTTTTTTAATTCACTCTGTCAAAACTCATCAGAAATGGCCGACCTCATCAGCTTCTAACAAGCTGATTTCAAAGAATAATGAAGTAGGCCACAGGCTTCTGTTTGAGTGTGTTTGTGTGTTGTAGAAAACGGGTCAGTGCTAGATCAACAGTGTTTTTCTTTTGTTAAGGGCATCTCAGGTCCTTCAGTATAATATTAACTGCTATAATATGATAAAGATTTGTTTTAGCTTGTCATGGTTGCAGAAACTTATATATATATATATATATATATATATATAGGAGGATTCATTCAGAATTACAAACACAAATTAAAAATTTGTCCACGCACACACTTGCAGTTTTCAAATAAGCCTGAAGGACTTGATTAGATGATCAGCAGGTATGTTTAATTAGGGTTGAAGCTACAGTAAACTCAGCAGGGTTGTGGCCCTCCAGGAACTGAGGAACTGAGGACTTTGACACCCCTGTTCTTGGCACACTTTGGGCCCCTTAGTACCAAATGAGCTTTGTTTAAAATCTATAGTCTACATCCTACCTGGGTATTGTTTCTGACCATATCCTTCGCTTTCTAACCAGTGTACCTATCCTTCCGATAGCTACTTCCAGCAGGATAACACACCATATCAGAAAGCTCAAATCATCTCAAACTGGTTTCTTGAACATCACAATGATTTCACTGTACTAAAATGGCCTCCGCGGTCACCAGATCTCAATCCAATAGAGCACTTTTGGGATGGGGTGGTACGGGAGATTAGCATCATGGATATGCAGCCGACAAATCTGCAGCAACTGATGCTATCATGCCAATATTGAGAAATGTCCTCTGAGGAATGTTTCCAGAACCCTGTTAGACTTATGCCACAAGAAGGAAAAACAGGGCCCAACCCAATACTAGCAAGGTTCACAAAATATTTTCATTAAAAACACATATGGCGTTTTTGTGTGCTAATGATCATAATCTCTATAATCATATTTGGGAAGCCTGATTGATGTTGATGTGAATCTTGTCCTAAAAACATTTCTAGGACAAATTAATGACACTTGCAATATACCTATGTGGGCCTGTCTTCACGTGTTTTTGAAAGCGAGAGAGAACACTGGTACAGTTTGTGCCCTTCACAGCCCTGTCATTGCCAAACACCTTAAATTAAATCAGCGTTGTTGTGTCTTTGGCTACGAACGGGCACCAGAAGGCCCTTTGTGTTTCCTTCCTACTCCCTTTTTTCACATGTCTGCTGCATTACTTTTAAAGATAAAATGAGGCATTATACAGATCACACACTGTAAACTGTACGAGTAGTAGCCTTTCAGATGTATCAAAATTCTCCATTTTGACTGTGGCACACAGTATCCACACAGATACAGAGTGTACGGTACATTTTGTGCATGCCTTTGAGACAAAAAGGTACAAAACAAACCCTTTCTCTCTGTTCAGAAAAATATTTTTAGCTCCGTTAACATGTTTTTATGAACATGATGTCATCGCACTGAGCCAATCGAGAGCCAAGGAGCCGTCTCTCATGATCAGAATATATTATACTTATCACAGAGGGGGTCGTAGAGAGAGTGTAAACACTGAGTGTAGTCACATTTCCTTAGCACAATACAGCACGGCTCACACACCGAAAGCTCCATTTGGGCCATAGATTGACTCTCCTCAAGAATGGGAGGGAGTGTTGCTGGGGCCCTTCATCGCTTGGAGGGGTGTTGTGGGGCCCATGTATCCCCATGCCCAAACACGCTCCACAAGTCTTTCACTCGGCACATTTCAAAATAAGCACGTTCTGGCTCAGTTAGGGACTGTGAAAAAACTTGCTCTCAAATATAGGACTGGCAAAAGCACGCTCTGAAAAACGGTTCCTTGAAAACTACCCTCCGACTCCCTCTGGCCCCATGAAATGAATGAAATTAAAGGAAGATGATTACAGACTCTGTTTTTCTCTTCCAAATTGCAGGAAAAAATCAGCAAATGGATGTCTTGTCTGAAAGAAACAAGTCTTGATATCTATGCACAGTAAATTTGTTTAAATGATTCTAACGGTAAAAGACGCTGCATGTACTGTATGCTACAGTGAAAAACTGTTAATTGGTTTACAGAACCTTTCCATATGGTAAATAACTGTGATAGATCTAATGGTAAATTTAATGTAATTTTACTGCAAAATACCGGTAAATTTACCGTTTTTAAAGTGAAAATGAACAACTCATTGTATAATTTACAGTGAAAATCCGTAAATTGACATTCCCACAATTCCCTACGTGACACCTCGCATTTGATGTATTTTTGTTGAAATAACTTGTTTCTTCATAGTTTGCTTAGTCTTTTTCTAATCAGTTATGTACATTAGGGTTTTATGCGACATTTAATGTTGTTAAATTAATGTTTATTGCCTTTTTAAAATTTCATGTGTGTTACAATGATGGTGTTTAATGTTTGAGTGAATGACGCTGTGCAGCTTCTATATATTAATATTAAGATTCTTGTGGAAGGGCTGCATTATGAGCTTCCATATATCATGAGACTCATCACTGCTGTGATTGTTGGTTGTCAGACTATTGGTTGATAATTTAACATTACTGTATATCAGATAATGAAATACGGTTTATTTCTGTAAATTTAAGTAAAGTCTGTAAAACCTTGCTACCGTATTTTATACGGTAAAGTTCTGGCAATTTTCCGGTATTTTACCGTAAATTGAACACATTTTTTTTTACAGTGTGAAAAACAAGATAAATTTACTTTTCATTTTATTTTTGCAATCAACTGCATGCCATTACTAAATGTCAGCTTTTTTCCCTATACACCACTGTAAAAATGGGTCTTATTTTATTTAGTCATCCTCTTTAGATTGATTCTACATTAACTAGGCAACATTTATACTATCAATTTTCAGCCCTTTCTCATCCCAAGGAATCATCTAACTGATGCTTTTGACCATGCGTCAACATCCGACACACATGGCACCCTTTAGCGTCAAAATGAGACGCACCTCCTAGTGGTCTAACCCAACCCTAGACCCAAACCTACCCGTGTCATCTAAAGCCCCTTTCACACAGAGATTCCGGAAAATACATGGATAATGTGACCCGGCATTTGTCCCGGGATTGTTTGATTTCGGTTCATTCACACTGCCAGTGATTTGCCGGGATCTGTGAGTGCGTTCACACACAACCCGTAAAAATCCCGAGAAGACACATGACGTCAGGATGCGTCGAAAACATGCACACTACACGCGCATACGGTTCCACAAAGCTGGTGAATGATCTCAGCATCAGCCTGGATAGTGAGGAGCTCCTGGTCTCTGCTTCGCTCCAGTTTGCAGGTATTTGTTCGTCCTTTGTTGATGACGAACACAAACTTTCTTCTAAGAGCAACAGAGTCGCGCGATGGCATGAGCGTCATCACTATGACACACCCTTTACAGCAGTGTTTCCCAACCCTGTTCCTGGCGGCACACCAACACTGCGCGTATTCTTTGTCTCCCTAATCAAACACACCTGATTCAACTCATCAGCTCATTAACCCAGCTGATTATGAGCTGATGAGTTGAATCAGGTGTGTTTGATAAGGGAGACAAAGAATACATGCAGTGTTGGTGTGCCGCCAGGAACAGGGTTGGGAAACACTGCTTTACGGCATTGGTCCTGGCTTTTGTTCACACAGCGCGCGTTCCGGGACTGATCCCGGCAATGTTACTAGGTCCCCAACCCGGGATCAGTCCCGGTATCAATCCCGGGTCGTGTTTGTGTTCACACAGAAGGCGTTCTGGCAATTTCCTGGCAATTTCCCGGGACCAACGTGCCGCGTGAAAGGGGCTCAACTGACGCTAAAGGTTGCCATGTGCGTTGGATTTACAGTAGACGCATGGTCAAAAGTGTCAGTTAGATGACGCCCTAGGATTAGAATGCGTTGCAATTTTTGGTAAAGTGAGTTTTGTGTCCTTTCGGTCCATTTCTGTAGTGTACTTATAAAAATCTGGTAAAATTCACTTTTAGCAGAAATACAAATGTGGTCTTTTGAAAAATCAGACTAATGACTCTTTTATCCCATACAATTCTTTCTGGAATGAGAAGGTCCCTCCCCCATATATGGTATAAAGTAATGGCTGTGACATAACTAAAAAGCTATTGGCTATTTAAAAAATAAATGACAAGTCATCCCAACCTCCTGTTTTAATAGGAAGTAATAGTCTGTTAAAATCATTTTATGGGGGTATCTTTGTCAAACTATGAAGGACTCTATAAATCTAGTGTGGTTTTAATTTTTCCTGGCTGCCCCCCAGTGCAGACTCGTCACCTCAGTATAGCTCAATCTGTGGCCACTGGGGATATTGGCACTTTGCCAAAACTCCTCGCAACAGGATTCTGTTTTGCCATTTCACTGATACCCACATGCTGCTTTTTCTGTATGTCCTCCTTTTTTCTCTCACTGCACATCTCTCTCTCTCTCTCTCTCTCTCTCTCTCTCTCTCAGTTCACTCAGTGCTTGTACTGTGAGGCCTATAGTCTAAGCTGTGCAAGTGTCTGTAAACATGCTGAATGAGCTGGCCTCATCATGTCCTCAGAAGACTTTGAAAGCTAGGTGTCTTGAATAAATTAACATAAAAACGGTTAAGTGTTTGAGCTTTCCCTAAATACATTATTACCATGGGGTCCTCATAGATTCCCAGCTCGGTGAAGCGTTTACCTAGAAATTGTTCAGGTGTGGTGAAAATTACACAAGCAGCACCGCAAGGATTAAAATCAAACTCAAACTGTAAATAAACTTGCTTCGTAAATAAACTCACTTGTGTTACCCCAAACCCAATTTCGGTTGTTGAAAAAAGTCACTCTCAAAAAAGATATATCTCGCCTGTAGAGTAAACACAGCCATGCATTAAGCATGTGTTTCTATACTCATAAATGATCCCTGTAATGGATGACCTACATTTTTAGAAGTGTTTAGAAGTGTTTACTTTGGTTTACCGATCTGAACAAACCCTACATAAGTGTTCAATTTAAATCCTTCACCGGTTTGTACAACATACAGTACATGATACCTCATATCGTGCAGTTTAGTGTGCTAGTGGTTTTCTAAGTACATTTTTAACTGGTGGACAATAAAGCAGGTAAAAATTGCACAGATTTAGAATTAGAAAAGGCTTGGGAATGCCATGGAAACTTGTTTCCGCCACAGAATGAAAAATAAAAAAAGGTAATTGCGACTTTTTATCTCACAATTGCAAGTTTACATCTCGCAATTCTGACTTTATTTCTCAGAATTGCAAGATGTAAAGTCAGAATTGTGAGATATAAAGTCAGAATTGCGAGATATAAAGTCAGAATTGCGAGACATAAAGTCGCAATTGCGTGTTATAAAGTCAAAATTGCGAGAAATAAATTCAAAATTGCGAGATATAAAGTCAGAATTGCAAGATATAAAGTCACAATTGCAAGATATAAAGTCACAATTGCGTGTTATAAAGTCAGAAATGCATGATATACTGTAAAGTCGAAATTGTGTGTTGTAAAGTCAGAATTGTGAGATAGAAATATTCTGAGTTGAAAAAAAGTTAGTCTTTTTCCCCCCTTAGAATTGGCCTGATAACTCGGAATTGCGAGTTTATATCTCACAATTCTGAGAAAAGATGTCAGAATTTCGACATATTAACTCGCAATTATGTGTTATAAAGTCAGAATTGCGAGATGTAAACTCGCAATTGTGAGAAAAAAAGTCAGAATTGTGAGATAAAAAGTCGCACTTCTGTCATTTTTTTCTCAGAATTGCGACTTTATATCACGCAATTCTGACTTTATATCACACAATTCTGACTTTATATCACGCAATTCTGACTTCACATCTCGCAATTCTGACTTTATATCTCGCAATTCTGACTTCACATCTCGCAATTCTGACTTTATATCTCGCAATTCTGACTTCACATCTCGCAATTCTGACTTTATATCTCGCAATTCTGACTTTATATCTCGCAATTCTGACTTTATATCACGCAATTCTGACTTCACATCTCGCAATTCTGACTTCATATCTCGCAATTGTGAGATAAAAAGTCGCAATTAGTTTTTTTTTCAGTGGCGGGAACAAGCTTCCATAGAAAGCAGCACTCACATTTTCTTAAGAAAAAACAAACATTTCTGTCAGTTCCTCAGTATGTGCGTGTTTTTTTTTTTAATTCCTGTCTGCTACTCATTACATTTTGATTAGGAAAAACACTGTAGTGTGGAATGGAAATATGAAGTGCATAAAATAGGACGGAGTGGGGAGAAGAGAGAAAGTTTGTCAGCTAGTGGTGTACAGAGAAAAACAACAACACAGAAACCCAATCTTCCAAGAGAACCAGTCAAAAAAAAAAAAACACAGAGCAGGGATATAAAATCACTAAAGACCCGATAGAGGGATTCTACTATCACTGTGACAACAGTAACCATAAACAAGAATGAAACTGAGGGTCTAGAGAAGCTCCGCCCCCTCCCTCGCTTCACTTCAAAGATAGCTGATAATGATCCCTGTTACATAACAGTTGGAAGGAGAGCGAGAGTAAAAGAGGCCCATTCTGTGTGAGGGTGGATGGGGGCCGTTTTGTATAGGCCCAAAGAATGCCCATAAAGTGCTGCTTTTCACAGTAATTTATGAGTTCGGGGACACGAGGCCCGTGTTATGTTATTTACATTCACTTTTCATTTCTTTTTGCAAAACAACTCTCATCACGAGCCAAAGGTGAAGCTGTATAAAAACGCACTCTGCATGTTGGGCTGGTAAAGTTGTGCTCTCTGCCCTCTCAAACAGCTTTTATGAATGCATAGATCCCACTGTGTGCAGTTTGGACAGGGGCACATTTTGCACGATGGTTGCTTTTCAATCACACACACGCACATGTACTCAACGGGGAGCGCTTAAACGCATGCAAAGCGAGCTTTATAGCTTTGTGTTTTTGTGAGGGATATTTGTTGCAAATGTAATGCAGATTGTAGATGTTTGTATATCACTTGTGCTCTGCCAGACAAAAAAGCATGCATTTTTCATTAATTTTACGTTTTGCTATTTAATGCATATAAAGCGGATATTCAATAGATTGAGATTTAGTTTTTTTTTTTTTTTTCACCTCATGAATGCAAAAGCTTCATGCTGTGCTTTTCTGAAGGTGAGGTTCATGTTTGCCCTTAACAGGTTTGTTTATTCAGTGGAAAATAAAAGTGGAAACAGTGAGTTCTTTCACCGTGTCTTTACAGTGTGCGCGCACACACACCCCACCCCTACCAATGACACACACAGATTGACTGATTCAAAACACCCCGGGAGTTCTAATAAACAGTACAGTACACATTTTTTGCATTTCTTTGATTTGATTTTTTATTATCTGTTGGATGAGCCAGCATACTTTGATTAGCTGACCATATAAGCATCCATGCCAAGTCTTTTCTCATGTCCTAAGAAATTGTTTGTTTTAGAACCATCATGGATTGTGAAAAGTGCTAAACAAATAAAATTACAGTAAGATGTTTCTTTCAACACTGAGCCAACTGAGCCAATAAATTAACCATTATCTTGCAAAATGATGTAAAGGCACCAGGTAACATTAAAAAAATGTATAAAACTTTAACTTTAATAATTGCCTTTAACTTAAGGTGATGTCATTTTTTTTAAATGACATTACTGTACAATGTTCATGTGAGAGAAGTTTGAGGTTTATATATATATATATATATATATATACATATAATTTTTAATTATGAGTTTGATAAAGAGGTGGATGGTTTTTACAACCTGGAATCATCTAATCGCTGTAATTCTGACATGATGTGAATGCAGCATTTCTTATAGAAAATACACCATAGATTAGCCATACATCTGAAGTGTGTATGTTTTCAAACAGGTTTCCCATTTGCCTTTGAGCTGTTGTTGGTGTGTTGGGCTGGTCAG
Organism: Pimephales promelas; assembly: GCF_016745375.1. The sequence continues at coordinate 6,463,664 of NW_024121654.1, forward strand.
GATGCCAAGTTACAGTTTTTTACAATCACTTTGTTACTATTTTCAGAACCTTGACATCAACTCTAGACACAAAACTCACAACCAATGATCAAAATGCACATTTTTCAAAACTCTAATCTCTTAATTGCTTGGATACAATACACATACAACTTCTGATCATTTGTTCATTCAACAAAAATCACCTGTTCAATGACACAACTTAAGTGTACTACTATTACTACTACTACAAGTACTATTTCAAAAGGCAATCACACATTACATTTCAAGTGAGTGTCTATTAATTTCCTTACAATGATCTGACTATAAATTGACACAACTGCTCAAAATGATGCAGTAACTGTTGCAGTACTCTTAATGCATAGTTGTATGGAAACAGACACACAATCTCCCATATTTACAGTAAATCACGAAAGTTTCAAGATAACGAGATTCATTGTCATCAATTAGCGTGGAGCATAGACTATCCATGGATGTTGCCTAATATTTTATATTTTTCTAATAAACCTGTTGTGATTGTACTGTAGTGTTTTGCATCAATATATTACAAACTTAATTCAATGATTCCACTATGTGTGTATTCTCTCTACTACTGCAGTACTTTTACAGAGATGTTACTGTACATGTAGTACCATAACGAAACCTGTATCACCTATTTTGTTCTACAATACGTTCTTATAAACTATCGGTTTCTTGTGCATGGGTGATCTATAGTTATGTTTCAATGGTATTTCACAGTAAATTTGTTTTTTGAACCAATGATTGTGCAAGTGCAAGATTTCTTTAAAGATGTGAATGTACAATGCAATGTTTTGAACATTAGACAGCCTGTGTTACAAGTGATAACCGTTTTGTGTCAAGAGTTTTGAAAAATGACATCACGGTTCTGAAAATAGAAGCAAAGAGATTGTAAAAACTTGTTTCCAAAGTGGCTTACATATAATTGGCCCAACAAACCAAACTGCAATAGTATTTTAACAAAATCACAACAAAAAATAAATGAAAATATTACAAGGTGTAATTTCTAGGATTTGGTCTTAACTCACAATATTGCAGCTATTGTAACTGTTGATTTGGACTGATGTTGCTTGCTCAGTGTTTGCATTTGGAACAGACCTTGAGGTTATCGGAGATTAAGTAAACATCAAAAAGGACAAAAAAACAGCAAGTTTTTGTGACTTTAGCTAAGTTCTAGAAGTCTGTTAGCAACCATAAGAGTTAACATGCACTTCCTCTGCTGCGGGATGTGCCGTGTTAAGGGGTAGATGGGTGTGCTTGCCGCTTATAGTGCAGGTATGTGGCATACTTACACGCGGCTCTGGGTTGTTTACGCACAAGCACGAGAGGGTCAGAGGGACTGGAAATATCCATAGTACTTCTGTGACTTGGCCGTTTGTATCTCTGTGATGATGGGGTCTAATTTTACACATGCTGAATAGGAGCGTTGAATCATGAGTTTTAATGCTAAAAGCTATTTTTTCAGGCCGGTGCGGTGAGAGAGAGTAGCTCTTTAACACCTCAGGCAGGTCTGTGTAAAGTGCCGGCCTCGCCCATCATCATTGGCTTAGAGGAAATGCAGGTCTGGGACAGGGCAGACAGTGCACAATTTCCGTCAGGGACTTTTAGGCTTAACGTCAACACCAGGGGCATTACATTAAACCTAATTTGAAAAAATACTTTAAATTGTTGTAAATGTTTGGGGATTTGAATCAACACACAAGACCGCTCCCTTTCAGTCATTTAAAATTACTGAAACCTCAGATCTCTGATGACCAAAGTTTGTTTGGATTTATAGTCAATGCAAGAAATTAAAACGTTTTCACAAATTAATTGGAAGCTAATATTCTACTTTTCTCCAGAATTATATTTTTTACTAACCAAAACTTTGAATGTGACCGGTTCACGTCATTGATGTCTTGGATTTTTCTTCCCGATCTAAACTTACTTGGGCTCATTGGTAATACCAGAACATATTTTAATTAGCTTTAATTAAAGGACTGGGAATTACACAGAATTATTAGATATTATTTTTGTTTGAAAAGATTTTTTGCTTGTTTGATTGCACCACATTGAGTTTTTCTCTCAAGACAAAGTGCTAAAATGAAGTCATATGTCTTCTGGTAAACTGAGTGACTTCATGTTGGCCTTCACAACAGTGGCTTCCTTCTAGCCACTCGCACATGGAGGCCAAATCTCTGACACGCTGAGAGATTGTCCAGACATCCACAGTTTCTTCCATTTTATCCAAAGAATTCTGGCTGCTTGGTCACTTCTCTGACAATTGCCCTTCTTGTTTAGTTGTGCAGGTTGGTAGAAGTGCCTGATTTTAATAGTGAATGGGTTGTGGCAATTTGATATAATGGAACAATCCACAGCTTCTAGCAAGACGTCAAATTCACCAATTATTTTATAACCTTTTCAAGATTCGTTTTTTTCCTCCAGATGACTTCTAATTTGGATGTAATGCTTTATGCCGAGTTCACATTGCACGATTTTCAAAGTCGCCAGATCACTGTTGGATGGATCAGCGACGGGGGTTACAACTCTGACTGGTACACAATCTACATTTCACAACCAAACACACACAAGAAGTGATAAGGAAATTGTTATTAAACAATTTTAAAGACCGGAATTGTTATTAAAAATGGTAGCCCACAAGAAGCTTACGGCCCAAAGTTCGACTAAACTTTCCCCCATTTATTGGGTCCAAATAGACAGAGAAGGAGAAAGCCATGCTTGCTGATATTCTGGCATGCCAAATATCTTACGGGCGTCTGCGTCTTACGGGTGTCTGTGTCACTCACGCGAACAAGCACCAATTTGCCTCCGATGCAGTGAACTCGGCTTTAGTTGTAGTCACTCTAAAAAATGCTGACCCAGTTTTGGGTCAAATATGGACAAACTCAGCCATTGGGTTAAATTTTTAAATTACATTTTTAACCCAATGTTTGAGTTTGTCCATATATGACCCAAAATTGGGTTAGAACAACCCAGCATTTTTAAGAGTGTACCAAAAGGAGTCACTTGCATACAAATAACATTTTTGTGACATGATAGTTTGTCCCACTACTGGTATATTGTATACTAAAGGGTTTAGTCTTGTCACCAGCGAAGTATATAATAGCATATATTATAGTACACATAGCATAGACTACAGTAGTATGTTGTATGCAAATTAGTATAATGCCAAAAATAAACCAATTTGAATACATGCATTCAAAGTGAAAACAGATGAACCTCGTTACTGTTTAAGGTAATTGAATACCTCCAATTTATCCTCCTATAAACAATTTAAATGTGCCAAACTGAATTGGTAAAATAATTATTTGCAAACATGTTTTACGATCACTACCTTCATCTGCCATTGGTCAGTCAAAACTGATAGCTATGCCCAGACTTCCAGTGGAGTTCTTCAGAATACCGGAGTGTGGTTAGAAGCCATTTCTCTGTCTATATCTTTGTGATTTACTCTTCAATGTTTGCTGGAAACTTCAGACTCACCAATTCCATAATTTTCAAATGTTTACTTTTGACACTTAAATTCTACTCTACTGTTAACATGAAGTGTTACTAAAGGAATTGAAATACAGCTAATTTAAATCTGTTTGAAAACACTTGATTTACAACAACTCAGTATGGTTCAAATAATCCCTCGGAAACTAAGCCTCTACTTCCTATGGTGCATAACATCTCAGGTTCTCTGAACATTTGTGCAGCTTAAATTGAAGTTGAGGGATTTTTTTTAGTGCCGCACCATTCCCCACTGAGTCCCTGCGGCCTAAAATGTCCCAGCAGTAATTGTTCTTGGCTGACAGTAGTGTGTTTAGGTAAAACAGCTCGTAAGCCCCACCGGTGGGTATGGAGCCAATTAAGCAGGAATGAGGCTTACTGTATGGATCATAGTGATCATCATTCAATTCTGCTGGTTAAATGGTAAACAGAAAATTCATCATGTGTGTTTGTGAGAAAGTGTGTTTGAGAGCGTTTTTAACATTTGAGCTTTTAGTGTGCCTCACAGTCCATTGACGTCCGGTTTGTTTGATTGGTTTAAAAGCTGTTTTTCAAAAAGGTGTGCAACCAGAAATTGCACCCAAGGCCACATGAAAATAGGAGTCCAGGGCAAGGTTGGGAAATCAAGAGTCGGTTCTCATTCTGGTTCCATTTAAAGCAACAACTACACTGCAACCGAATGACTTTGAAAATGTTTGTTAATTTTCCTTGTAATGATGTCTAAAGTCTTTTGCCAATGGAAAAACAATGCAAACATTCAATGCAAGCAGTAAAGCTTGATTCAGAGCTTGACTCTTTTGAGTGAATTGTTCAGAAAGACTCATGACTCACCCCAGAACTCATGACCTATCAGGTTAAATGTATTTGAATAAATAATGTTTTTGTATATGTACACTCTAAAAATGCAGGGTTGTTTCAACCGAACTTTGGGTCAAATATGGACAAACCCAAACGTTGGGTTAAAAATGTATACAAAAAATTCAACCCAATGGTTGGGTTAGTCCATATTTGATCCAAAGTTGGGTTAAATCAACCCAGCTATTTTTAGAGTGTATGTATATACATATACACATGCTGTTTGTTTTTCTGTGTAAGATTGATGATACCTGTGAATGTAACTGAGAGCAGTCACATGAGTCTAGTACCTGACTAATGTACAGTATGTAAGGACGCACACAGTTGAGTCATAGTGGTGTGACCGTCAGCTGATAAGTGTGGCTGGATACCAGAGCGGCATTCTTTTGGTACTCTCCCCCCTCCACTGTTTCCACAAGCTTTCTTACCCCATGCCAGGATCACAGGGACTCAATCCGAACTGGCAAGCCTTGGGCCGCTGCTTTAAAACCGTACTAATGGAGTTGGCATCACTTCTATGATTGAGACACAAGCTTATTCTGCTGATTTTGCAGTGTTGCAGTCTCATGCAGAGTCTCTCTCTATTCATACCCAGATTTCAGGCCTTTAATATGAAAGAGTGTGGCCGCTGAAAGACATAAGGACAGTTTGTGATACAAAAATCATGTGATTATGGTCTGAGGATCATCCACTATGCTTTTTATTAAGCATACAAAGTCTGAAGGCACATAGCTTCCCATCCACTTTGGCAAGAGGTACTACAAATTAACAACATGCTGCTAATCACTGCTCTGAATATAAGTCATTTCTTTTCCAATCAGTTTACGAGTTTCACTCAAAAGTATGATAATTTACTTACACTCATGTCATTCCAAACATGAATAAAACTTTTTACACATAGACTTTGGATTTTGGCACACTTGCTATATAAACACACACACAGTGTTTGCATGCCTGTTTATTGCGATTAAAATCGGTGCATGCCACATAGTTTATTGAGAATATGGTTAAAACGATTATGAGTGTAATCGCATTAGTTCGATCGAAGTATTGCGTTTACATGAGGTAAAGGTTAATCGCAATATTGCCAAAATCCCATTATAATTGCATTATGAGGGTGCATGTAAACACACTGCTTCTTGTTCTTCAGATCAAAACTATATAGACCTGGCTATAGAGAACTCTTTCTCTAACCTAGGGATTATCTTACCTTGTAAACATGGTAATTTATCTTGATGGGGTTTTAAATTCTGATTTGCGGTGCATGAGTTTTGTGCTTTTACTGTATCCATCTGGATTGAAGCCGCCAGGCGCAGTAACGGAGCTGTGGTTTGAAAGCTTGCAGTCCTCAAAAACATTAAGGCTGCATAACTTCATTATGTGTTTGTTTAGCACAGCACAGCATGGCTCGAGGCAGAGGTGCTGTTTCCTGAGCCCCCACGATCTTGCAAGACCCCCTGCCCACTTATATTCACTGTATGTGGTTGAATATACAAAACAGGGAAGTGGCAGGTGAGCATTTCAATTTGACTTATGTGAGTTGGTGCATGTAAATGAAACTAAATTCAACTCCTACCACACACTATTAAGCTCTCTGCGTAGATCTGATATGCGCCTTTTACAAGATTAAAATGAGTGGTGCCATTGGCAATAACAAACCCGCATGTGTGCCTATGAGCAAAGATGGCAGTATTCTGGTCCCATACATGTAGGGGAATCATGTGCCTCCCGAAAAATGATTGATCTACTTTCTTGGAGCAGTTACTGAATAGCGTTGATATGTAAATGTAGGCGAGCGGGAGGGCAATTGGATGGCCATATGTTAATATAATCATGGTTTTGACATCAATACCTTTAAATGTTTGTTTGTTTTTACAGGGTGAACTCATATTCATATTTGAAACGTCTCAGGTTACAACTGTAACCTATGTTCCCTGAGAACAGGGAATGAGACAATCCGTCATTGGCGCTATGGGGAAACGCCTCAGGCGTGACAGGTGTCTGAACTCACAGCAATCATGTTGACCAGCGACAGCCCATGCATCATCACCTCGAATGATGAGCACGCAACCTGGATGTATAAAAAAGACGCCTTGAAACCGTGATAACATCCTATCGTCTGAAGGGACTGTTGCAGACAGGCCTCGAGGTATGCCAGGGAGACATACTGTCTCGTTCCCTGTTCTCAGGGAACATAGGTTACAGTCGTAACCTGAGACATTTCCTTTCAAAGGGAACTCAACAATACATCATGGGGCAGTTTATAACTTTTATATTATTCCATGTTCGCACGTCAGAGGCGCCCGCGCCATTGGATGTGCACTTGCCGCAACACAGCCATGAGTGAGCCAGACGCTCAATATAATAGCTGTGCAGCTGCAAATGTGCTGCGGCAACTACACATCCAATGGTGCGGGTGCCTCTGACGTGCGACCAATTAGCTAGCCCTACGTCATTGTACGTCAGAACCCGACAAGGGGGCGTGGCCTATACTCGAATACAAATACAAATACTTTTTCCCCCTCAACAAATACCGGCTGCTTTGCACACCCCTACTCTGTAATAATGGACAAAAACCAGACTGAAATTTTTCAAACATGTTATTTTTGAAAAGGTGAGCACAAACCTAAAATGCAACAACCTTTTTCAAAATTTTTGAAAGGAAAGGTAGATTGGGTGAAAGTTGGAACTTAATATGTTTTACTATTTTCCTGAACCTATTAATTCCATAAATTCAACATTGCATTAACCTCAAATGATATACAAACTTTTGTACATCTGAAAAGTTGTATACATGTAAAAGTTAATGCTCTGATGTTGTACATTTTTTTTGATGCCGTAAATAATATTTAAAATTTCAGTGTCTATACAAATGTACCTTTGTGAGAACCATGCTTTATATAGACGTTTATACGAATTATAATGACATCGTTTTGATTTTTAATGATGTTTTGCGGGCTATCCATAACTTTTATGTGTCTACTAAAATATTAATTATGTGCCACAGAGTATTTCTAAATTGTGAGGATGACACTTAATAAATAGCAAAGGAGCGAGAAAACAATCCTGTTTCATAAGCATTTGTGATGCACCATTGGTCGGTCATTATTATTCTGCATGTATTCATTATATAAGGAGAGGAATGTGAAAATATGCCATGATTATATTCTACAGTTCCAAATGAAATCTGGTCATGAATGATAAATTCCAGCTGCAGGGTTTGTGGTTATTTTTTTGGACCAATACATTTTAGCTTTTATTGTGTTCGTGCTTGTAATTGTGAATAGTTTAAACCTCTGTAGTGTGTTCTGGGCTAAATGACGGAATTTAACGGGACAGGCTGCATTCATCATCCTGCAAATGAGAGATGAACATGTATTTTCATGTGTCATTCAGACAAAAGACGCATTGTTCTGTCTGCAAAAACGCCACAACATCATCTGTAAAGTATGTTTTTGCTTTTCAGTACATAAGATGGTGACCATTCATCTTTGATCAACCGGCAGAAAGATACATATGCACATGATTTTACTTCTGAGAGATGCATTTTATTACAATTGTGCTGCCGTTCATTGTTGCAAAATATTCCGCAAATTCAGTCGAGCTGTTCAAAATAAATTGATAAAAAACAATAATACTGAACATCATATTTCAGGCTATAGTCAACAAAAAGACATCCAAGCCAGATACCCCACCATGTGTCTCTATCATACCATACAAGCATGTGTCTATAGTCACGCAACAGCGCACTTAAACTGATTTCCATCCCTCAATTTTGAATTCTCATATTGTATTTTGTAATACTGATCCTAATGACCATTGCAGGGACATAGAGAGACAGATTGTGAACACAGAGAATCGTCTGCAGCAAAAAAAAAAAAAAAAAAAAGAAAAAAAGCTAAAAGAGCAAGAACTGGCAGAGCATGGCTGATATTCCGCCAGAGACTTCTATAAGAATGTCTGGGGGTGAAACAAAACACACACACACACACATACGGGTTTCAGGAGAAGCTTTTTTTTTGTGCTGCACCATTTAATTTAAGCTGGAATCTTGACAATAGGTCTCCTAGCAATTGTGGCTTTGGCAGTTTTGTAAACAGAATTAAAGAGAAAATAAAAAGAAGCGTACAATAGAGTGAGTAGCTAATGACACCTGAGATGGTGAGAGACTGACCAAGGAGAACAACCGAAAAGAAGAAAAAAAACAACCGAAAAAAAAAAAAAAAACCTTTTTGGTTAGGGGAAGAATAATTTCAGCTTGAGTTCAGAAGTTTATTCTTAAGGGAAAGATTTTTTTACTTATATTCACATGGTTTGTGCAAGGTAATACAGTAGATTTATCATGTCCAAAAAAGTACGATGGTGGTGCCATGATACAGTGACAGTATCAGATAGTAATACTAATTTATGTACCATGGTAGTACTATAGTAGCCTGGTAATACCAAACTGACAGAGTCAGGATGGCATCATTGAAAAGTGTTTTCTTTATCGCGAGGGGGCGCTTGTCTGAAGTATAAAATCATTGGTTACCTGTAACTTAAGCCAATCACATAACGTTTGGTTATGCGCCATCTCATAACCAAACGTTATGTGATGCCGAATAGTTATTAAAGCACTGCAAGAGCCCCGTTTCTGAAACACCTCCTCAAACACACCTCGCTGTTTAAAGCTCCGAAGCGCTCTGGACTCTAACACTTTCACTTCATTACGCTTGGCATTAAATCATCTCGTTTTTGAACTGTTGTAAAGTACAGTTTTTTCCCCCGAACTCCTCTGCCACACTATTTACTAGTCTTTTGCGGGTCAACCCAAATGTGAGCGCTATTTCAATTAAAGTTAATTCAAATGCTGCCTCACCGCCCCGCTGATTGAGAACAGTTGTTGTTCACAGTTTTCTGAAAGGTGACATTATTAAGCTTCCAGAAGCGTTAAACTTTTGGCTTCAGGAGGTCTGGCAGCTCGCCTTCCTGAATTTTGCTTTTTATCTGTCTCCTGCATCTTTTCTCTCTTCCCCTTTTCATTTAGTGTCAGCGTTTTTTGGCTTGTGTACCTCATTTTGTTTAGGTTGGAGTGGGTCGTGGGTGTGCTTTCTGCACTGATATCACTCCATTGAGCTTGACTTTTTCACAGAAGAGATCAGTCCTCTGGTTAAAGGCTCTTTTTTCTCTTCACTCTGCAGGTTTGGCTCCTGGGAAATGCTATCATAGACTCAAGTCACAGAACCCAAAGCGCCAACTGTGTAGCCTGATTCATGAGAAACCTCGATGATGTTTCATTTTCAAGCACAGCGATCACATTCAGCTCACGGTGGGCCATGGCGTTCCCAGCACCCACTGAGACAACCGTCGGCTGATGAGGCAAAACAAAGTATCAGTGATTGTGTATATGAACTTTGAACTTACACGGTTTTGAGAAATGACGGCCAAAGTGTGTGAAATTTTACAGGACATCTTTGAATTGACGCTTTACTTTACTGACTGTAGGTATATTTGGCAGCTTTGACTCAATTAGAACAGTCTCGATTAGATCATTCAGAGAAAATTAAGTAAACTACTGCCACTTTGTATGTTTTATATCAGCACAAAAACCTGTATCTAATGCACTAACCACTGATAATGAAGTTTAATCAGACTAATTACACCTGAAAAGTGCTATACTTTTCTTTTAAACATAAACACTTTCCTTGCCATGGAAGCTCTTTTCCATCTCATAGTAAAAGCAAAAAAGGCAATGCTGCGTTCACGGCACGCCATGTCGTAATTACCGTAAATAAAGCTCTGTATGCTTTCGTTACGGTAATTACATGGTGTGAATGTAGAAGAATTATTTTCACCACAGAATAAAAAGTAATTGCGACTTTTTATCTCACAATTGCAAGTTTACATGTCACAATTCTGACTTGCGTGATTTGTGACACAGATGCAAGACACAAAATTGTGAGGTATAAATTACTCACAATTCTAAGGAAAAAAGTCAGTAGTTTTTTCCTTAGAATTGGACTTTATAACACACAATTTTTACTTTATTACACGCAAATGCAACTTTATTTCACGCAATTCTGTCTTTATATCTCACAATTATGAGAAATAAAGTCAGAATTGCAATTGTGAGATAAAAAGTCGCAGTTATCTTTTAAAATTCTGTGGCAAAAACAAGCTTCCATACGTAAACGCACCTTAATTGAGACTTTATTTCACTTTATTTCTATGTAAATTGGACTATGTAAAAAAAAACTCTATTTGTCTAGTGCAATAAAAGACTGTTGTGAATTGCGTTCAAAAGATTATCTGGGCCTGTTTGCATCCGATATGCACGATTCCCATTGTGAAACAGGTACTAAAACTATACACATTAATATCAGCTGACTCATTTAATCTGACTCAGTTAATCATAGCTTCTCAGAGGCTGGGACATTGTAGTAACAAATAGTCTGTGGCTGCACTGGTCCCAGAGAGCTCATCTTACTGTATGGCTGGAACCAGTTGATCTAGTGAGACCTCTTTTCTGCTCTTGCTTTCAGAGAGGGAGAAATTAAACATTGCCATATGGCCAGAAGAGAACTGTGATGGAGCCCAGATGTGTATGTATGAGGAGAGCCAGCATTAGCTGCTTTAGGCCTAAAACTACACCAGATTGTATGCAATTTTGATGTCCAACACTGATGGGTTGAACCGATAGTGGGGCTGATTCAAATGAGTCTGATTGCTGGCCGTTGAGCCTGTGGATTCTGAACAAACACAACCATTATGGATGAAGCTCAAGGACCAAGAGTCATTTGATTTGATCCCAAGAGCATTTGCAGATCTGTACAGTAATGTTCATACACACGGCGCTAGCCAAGGGGTACAGCAGCACTCAGAGTAACTTATGTAATAGCTGTTGGATGGAGCCAGAAATACTGTTCCAGGGACCATCATCATCTTGCATTTCTTGGTTATGTTACCCTTCCGTGTGCTCAAAATCTCTCTCTGTGCTTCCCCTCCATTTTAAGAGTGTAAGGACGCTGGTGTTCCCTTTCCGAGAAAGGCTGTGGCCAAGCCTCCAGCCTGCTTTAATGTCATAATGACTGTAGCAAATCACAAGCAGAAGATAGAGGCGCTCTGCCATTCGCCTGGTTCTTCTAAGAACCGTTCGCAAAAGCCACGCCCCCTAGATATTGTTACTACGCCCATCAAACATGACCAATGCGACAGATTGTCAGGACGTGAAGATGTATACCCGTGCATGTCAGTGATCTTTTTTGGAGCAATACCTCAGCGATATCCTCTAGAATAGATCGAGGCAAAGGGGTTACAGTATGCAGTGAATGGATATATTCAGAATATAAAAATACGCAATGAAGGAGACACGACTACTATCGAGGACTATCGTTTACAGTCTCTAGCGAAATCACCCCCAGGTCTCAGTCTCCCGCACGCTGCACGCGAGACATGTTCGACAAATTTAACTGGGAGTCGGACCATCCACACTGTTTTATCCATTATAGGCACCGCTCACGTTGTGTTTTCGGCTTTGGAAACTGACACCAATATATATATATATATATATATACAGTATAACAAATGACTAGATGATATGGTCGGATACAAATGATTAGATGATATGGTCGGATGCTTCAGCTAGCCAGGGCCTGTTTGTTTATCATAGAAAGAACAGGTTTTTCCAGCCTCCATGGTGACTTTCAAAGAGGACTGCAGCTTACAACTGTCGTAATTTTAATGCAGCAGATGAAAGATCATGAAAATAACAAATGAATTCGATTAAATTAATACTGTACTAATATCCAAACAGGTTTAATAAATGACAAACCTGGTCTGTTCTGTTCTGTGCTGATGGCTATACATTAAAATGATGAAAATGTTTTTTCAGTGAGCAGGAATCTAACTTTCTTTTGTGAACTTAACTGAACACTACATGACATTTTTGAAAAAATATGAAAAACGTCAGTGTGTGACTGGGATGGACATAATGGCGTGATCTGGACTACAATGGAAGATGAGGAAGTGTTTGAAAACTTTTTTTTTTCTCAGTTTGGTTGGGAAAAACTTTTGCTGCTGGAGCAAAAAAATGACACACATTTTAAGGATATTAGAGAGAACAATTTGCAGATGTAAGAGGTTCTTGTGATTATATCTGCTTTGGCTCAACAAAAATACAGAGCAGTCTATGAAACTAAATATTGAGAAGCCAATCATTTTAAGATATTTAAACCAAAGTAACTTCAAAGATTCTACCAATATATATATACGTATATATGTATAGTGCAGGATGAGTCTCACACACAGAGCCGTTTTGCAGCACAAAGATGTTCCAGATGAGTTTTCCCTTTTTCTCAGGTTTTGCAGTGGTGTTCTGTAACCTCAGGCAGGAAGTTTTAGAGTACTTTTCCTCATGTGCCATCATCAGTATCTGAAACATTTTTGGGAGGATTATCTACTCCAACAGAGCTTCATTTAAACCATAAAGATACTACAATATTTCAATATTTCACTACCTTTGGCCAGGACAGTGCAGCTAGTTAAGAATAAATTTGACTGCTAAAAATCATAAAGCGTGAGTGCTGCTTGCCCACCATGCCAAAATATTTTAATTAATTGTATGTCTGATAACTTGAAGATGTAAATAGCACCAACCAGCTGCCTCAGAGTAATCAATAAAAAAAAAATCAATAAAAATACAAATGTAACTGCAACTTTATATTTCACAGTGACTTTATATCTCATAGTTGGACAGTTGGACTATTTAATTATTTTTCTAAACAGCACTGTAATTGAGGTATTGATCATGTGCACAGCTCAAACCGTGCAGTATGAGTTATGTGCCGAAATGTAATTTATGTTTAAGGGCCGTTCACACAGAATGAAGAGGAATGAGACATTTAAAAGTTGAACTTTTTTTTAACTTGAATGCTGTGTCATGCAAACAAAACAACGTAAAACGTGAGGGCAGTGGTCAAACATGTCCGTCTAGTGTGTTTACATTAAAAAAACCATGGAAAAGTAGTGCAGTGGACTGGAAATCATGCTCTGTGTGATTGGCCCTTAAACCCCTTACCTCTCAGTATGAGTTAAAGTAATAGTAACACTGCCTTGGCAAACACTGAATGTTAATCAGCAGCTGTCACCTCTCATTATTAGTGCAGAGAGTACATTACGACAGTCCTCTGAAAGTTTGAATGAGAGGGAGCATGTCTCTCTACACCCGTGAGTGCCGTAACACTCCCCAAAAAGCACTAAAGCTTGTTTCGTGAGTCTTCAATGACGTGACGTCAAAGAAAGAACGGCTCACTATTCCCATGAAACTAGAGAAGTTTTCCATGTCTCTTCTCTTGCACATCTATTCATTTCTTTTCTGCAGCACAGTTATGCTCAAACATTGTTCTGATAAGTCCATGTACTGATAACAGATGTTTAATGGTCTAGCACGGTTTTATAATATATAGTGACACTGGGGCGGCAATGGCCCAGTGGTTCATGTAGGTTGTCTATTACCGATTGGGTTTTTCAATCCCCGGTTCCATGAGGTGTCCATGAGCAAGACACCTTGTATGAATGGGACAATGAGGCAAAAATGTAAAGGGCTTCGGTGGCCATTGGGTCTGTGAAAGCACTATATAAATCCAGTCCATTTGCCATTTAGTAATAGAGAATTACGAGGCGGCCGACTCTCGACAAAACTTGGACATGCTCAGATGCACTTTTTCCACCGTGACGGTTCTGTTAGTCGAATTCGGCATTCGCCATTCGCCATTCTCAAACCGATAGTTTGCCGATAGTGCTGCGCGGATCATAATCCGCGGGTCGGGCAGGCCAAGTAATAAAAACATAACATTCCTATTAATCGAGGGAGGATGGCATTATAATGTGTTGAGTTAAATAAAGACATTAAACAGGCATTAATTATTAAAAAAAAACCTGATCAGGATTTTACCACCTCGGCCCCGTTTCGAACCAGAAAAAAACACTGATATCAGAATTGAGTAATACTAAGTGGTTGGTGCTGAAAACCCAGTAGTCCGTGAACAAAAGAGTAGTAATGCTAGCTAGACAAAAAGGAGACGTTTCTGTGTGCAAAGAGTTCAGTTTGCTGCAAGTGCAATATGTGTCATTTCATCAGCTCGGCGCGTGTTGTGACATGAATGAGATTAAACTCATAAAACTGGATGACTCAGATTTGCACTTGTGCCCTGCCAGCAGACTGTCTTATTACCTCTGTTTCTGAAGGATTTGCTTTGCTTTTTGTCCTATTCTGAAGATGAAACGATTTAGATACAAAGCGAAAGGAGACAGGAACGTTTATGCAGACTAAGGACAGAGGAGAGAGAATGGACACTTGGCAGTGAGAGGAAATCTGAGAGCTCATCAATCACTCTGTAACGTTATGTAATCGAGCTCTGCTGGAGAGGGTGGAGACCCACACGAACAGCTGCGGCCGATCTGAGCACGCAAAGAAAGAAGTAAGCGCGCAGTGGGAAAGCAAAGAAATGTGGGAGTGGGGTGGAAACCAGTTCCACCGCATTTATCCTGCAGCTAACATCACGATCAGCATAGTCGTGATGATTATTTTATTGTAATGAACTCTGTACACTGTCTGCAAAGATCTGGAGTGCTCAATGTCGAAAATTGCTCCCCATGGACTTCTATCTTGGTGGTGATGTAAAAACGGTGAACCCATGCATAATGCATGAACTACATACACATTTAGTTTTAAAAGATAGCCAGTAATGGGGTGGTGTTTTGTTGAAGTGGACAATGCAGGGTTTGTAACTGGAACAATCTAGGGTTGGGTTCTTGGAAATAAAAATCGCATTATTTTTTCATAGAGAAATAAATTTTAACGATTATATGCAAACCTTTTGAGACTGACGTATCATAAGATTGGAGGTTATTAATCAATATGTAACGTAATAAAAAATAAAAACAATTCATATTTAATATAGAATTTTTAGGTGAAGAACTAAACTACATTACCCATGAATCCTAAAGAGAAAGCAGTCTCAAACTCCAATGACAAGCCAGTATTCCTACATTCTCTCTTATTTGTTACACACACACATTCCCATTCAATTTTTGGGGATTATAAGATTTTTTTCATGTGTTCGGAAGAAGTCTCACCTAAGCTGCATTTATTTGTTTATAATTCAAGTACGTAATTTGCAGTGCTTCATTTGATTGTTGTTCATTACCTCATAGAAGACATTTGTTTTGAACACATCTTTGTCTGATTTTCATGGATTGTATTTGTACGTGTATGTTGATTTTTTGGCTTCAAAACAGTTAATGTTGTGAGTATTCTCAGAGGAGATTGCTTTGGTTTTTACATCCTTACGGAGACAATGAATGGGGAGAATAGGAACCAATGCCACTGGAAAAAAGGATAGTTTGTGTTGTATTGACTAGTTAGCGTCAATAAGCTAGTAGTAACTGCTTTTGTTCAAGTCACAGACATACTTCATTATATTAGATGCTTTATTTGGAGGGCTCTTAAAAGCATCAAAATGACATGCATTTTTTGACAAGTGATCAGTCACATGTTTCTGGAAGCGAGTACCCATGAAACCCTCTAGGCTGCGTACTTTAAGGGGGCCATCTGATGCCTGCAGCTGAGATGAATGGAAACTGTATCAGATAACTTTGTGTATTACAGACCTCCTTGGTTTATTCCCCATAATGAGCAAGCCAAGAGCCTTTACCACTGTGCCCTTGAGCAAGGCTCTTCACCTCAGGTTTCTCCAAGGGAATTGTCCCAATAATAAAATCATGCCATCATTCTAATGCAACATCTCACAGGCTTGTTCATTTGGTAATAAATATCGATTACATTCTATTTTAATACAAAATCTGCTCATCACAAATGCACTTATTATCTTTGGCAGTCTGTTTGACAGCTATTACAGTGATGAGCCAAACTTATCCTTCATTCAGCATGTGCCATGGCAGGGATTCTTCTCTCTTGGATCAAGCAACGTTTTCATGAACGTTATAGGGCTCAGAAACATGAGATATCCTTATTTGATATATTGAAAGATGAGATCTCAATGAATAATGTTATGAGCAATTGTGAGCTCTAGGTAGAAAGCTGTCGGTCACACTCCCGACCTTCACATCCATAAGATGACCTAAGAGGCCTGGAATCAGAGCCATAATGATCACCATGTTCTGAGGTCATTTGAGAACCTGTTATAAGCTCTGAGCTGGAAAGGGTGAAGGAAACATGTATTCGCAGTCACGCTGAGACTGAAGTCAATGATCAAATTTGCTTTCGATATTTCTTACAATATTATATATGCACTGGGGCTGTTTCTCTGCAAGTAAAGTTTCAAGGACTTTACACGATCCCGACGCAGGTGCTGATAAGCTCCTTGGAATGTGTTGACACTAATCCCATTTCAGTTTAAGGTATTAAACCATCTTATAAGTTTTGATTTATCTGTTCCCCGCTAAGACCTTGTTAACATGTGCGAAGCTACTGCATTTCAGGAAAGGTTAAGGGTTATGTGTTTCTTGGAACTCTAGTCGATTCCCGCTGTTGGAGTCTCTTCATGTTAGTGAAGTACACAAGAGATTTAACATATGTACTTCTGGGTTCTACGAAAGGCTTCACTGCCTTGTAATTTTTGTGGAAACCAGCCCTGTTTACTTGTTGCTGCGATTTCTTTTGATGTGACAGTTTTATGGGGTATGTTTGAGGTGATTTGCTCGGAGGAAGCAATTAGCCATCTTTTCCTTCTTTAGAAGTGGGAAGATGCCACTTGTCAACATTTGAATTAATAACTTTGATGAGCATTTATGGCTTTTGAAATGCTATAGAATGTACAGTATGTCTGCAATATGTTTCCTTTTGAATTGTCGCTGAGCAGAGCGTCAGGTTGTCAAACAAATTGATTGATACAGAATCAGTGCTCTTTTCCAGGCATAACATTCCTTCATTTTTGCTCCTTCTCTTTTGCTTTGAAGTTTGAGATGAAGGGAAGAACAGCTGGGACGTCTGAAGCCAAAGGAAGAGTGTGGGAGGTGGTGTAATGTGAAAGTTAAGTGTTTGTGTGCGTGTGTGTGACAGGTGTCCACTGTGTCTCGCTGGAAAGGGACAGATGCTATATTTAGCACCTCTGACAAGTTTCCACCACTCCTGTCAGGCAACAGCATACCCATAATTACAGCGTAGTGTATGTGTGTGTGTGTTTGTTTCTGTTTTACTGTGTTTTATTCCGGTATTTAATGTCAGAGGTCCATAAGAGGCATTGTGGGAGTTCTTGTTATGTGTGTAATTCATCCACCGACACATTATTTTGCTCTATTTTTGATCAACATGCAAACCCTGCAATCCAACTGTTCTTTTAATTACTAAAACACAGTTTCTCCTCAATAACCTTTATGTGGCTTATTTCTATTTAACCACAGAGGCACATGTTCTATTGTGTTTTACTTCCACCTAGTGGACCACTGTAACATCACACAGGAAGCGGAATAATATTTAGGTCATTCTCAGATATTTAGAGACTACAAAAAGACTTCATTAAATAAAGCTAAAAAAAAAGTTAATTAAAAATATTTATATTAATATTTAAACCTACTAAAATAACACTGTTTCTATACTGTAGTCTTTACTGTATTGTAGTTTGTAGTCATTCCATTTCCAATTAGATGAAAGAACCTAAAGTTATTTTTTAAAATGTGCCACTCATTATTTGATGTGACTGCCAAAAATAAAGATATTTTTTATAAATCTGAACTGGCAAAATATCTATATCATTTCCGAGAAGTTAATGTCACACGCATGTAATGTGATTAAGTCATGTGACATAATTTAACTATACTGTACTTACTGTTTTTGAAGTGTATACTGAGCAGTATTCAGTGAGCTTAATCAATGTCATATTTGATTCTGGAACCATCTGGCTTCTTCATCTTGTTCCTGTAACAACAAATAACAAAATTTTCTGACAACAATAGAAGAATGTCATTGCATAATACTGTTATGAAATATATATATAAACAAATACTGAAAATATGCTTATGTAACAGCCCTTTGAGATGATGTGAAACCAACAGAATTAGTGCAGGGTAAATTCATTGTAAAGTGACCCAGTCAGTCAACATCATATGCTGTGCTCAAACACTATTTGCATAATTATAGCACCAAATTAGGTCTAAAAGCCTTTTTCAAAACCTGTGCCTGCAAACACTGTCATTTCAAATTTGTTGTCAGTGAAGTGACAGTGATATGTGTATGGAAACCGTTTAACTGGATGTTCTTTGAAGGGAGAGGAGCATGGGTTTCCCTGTCAACACCATCTTCTCAGTGGCAGATGAGGTCAGACAGGAGGGGGGTGTTCTAAACTGCCAGCAGGATGAAATTTAAGACAAGCTCCGAGCCACCCCCCATTTGTGACTCCTCCAATCCGACTGCACGTTGTTATTCTCCGTGCCCTTTAAGATTTATGCTGGTCACTTACGTCTTTCCTTCGCTTTGCGACATTGTGATAGGTAAGATGTATATATGTTAGATTTGCATGGACAAATCTGTGCTGTACTTACACCGTAGCAGAATTTGGGATTGGTTTGTGTTATCAGCTTCCCATATCATTGTGGACCATTCATACATCCAATTATGTTTGCCTGGTGTGCAACTTTTCATGAACTTTGGAAGTTATATGCATGCGTGGACACCTGCAATGTGGACAAATGCAAGGTAGAGAAGTCAAATTATTACATACTCAACTTTAGAAGTAGACAGCACTTTTAATCTCTCATCCCCTAAAATGAAGTTGTAGTTATCGATCAAAGTTTATGCACTAAATAAAATAATTCTACACATAAACATGTGTTACATACGAAATAACTAACAACATCACCTAGTTTCATTAGATTTGGGTTTGACTAATGTGCTGACAACTAGTGTTGTTTCGTTTTTGAATGAATCATTTAAGTGAACAAAACATTCCGGTTCGAACGAATCATTCATGTTTTCCGTTCACTGAAGCAGTTGACCGATTTCCTCCATGTGAAAACGAAGCTCGTTCGTGAATAACTAATCTATATAAACGTAATTTATATAGATCAGTGTTTATATAGGCCTGAAGTATCTGTAGCCTGTTAAATATTCTATTCAAGTCTGCGAGTCAGCATCGTTCAAAACAAGGAGAGAAATAAGATTGCTGAAGAATTATCAATGTAAACATGACTATATATAAAACATAGGTATATTGAAACAACATTAAACTACTAAATTTATTATTTATGTTGTATATACATTTGGGGGAAAAGCTTTAAGCGTCGTTATGGATTTGAACGACACAGTGTTTGTGAATGAATCGATTCACTCACCAAAGTTTATTTTCGCTTGTTGTCACCACCTACTGGCATACATTAGCTATGTATAATCTACAGAAATTATCACTGAACGAATTGATGAATAATACGAATAAACATTTTAGAGAATCAATGGGGTTAGAAGATTCGAGTCACTAAACGAAAGAAATCCACATCACTAAGTTCGATACTGACGACAGAAACACACACATGCATAGAAAAAACACTTTAAAATAGTGAAGTAACGTTAACGTTAGAAGTTTCACCGACTTGAATGAAAGCACCTCAGGCTTAAACTAATTTCTAAACATATTAAAACAATAACATTAGTCGATACCTGACAGTGCCATGGATTGAATAATACAGATTTTTTTCTCTGTCGAATCGCCAAATACTCCACGACATAATGAATTAATATTAATTTCATCATGCGCACGTTGCTTTGAATTCTTCCAGGCGCGTCCCCGCACGTGACTAATAAATATTCATGAGCAAAGCTTTCTCTGTAGTACTATTGGTGAATTCGTTTCCTATCGAGGAAGTTATCTTTTCGAGTAGTAATTCAACGCGCTTAAGCATTTACAGTGAATAATATCAATATCGACAGCGAAGCTTCATATAATGTGATGAACATAAACACAAAAGAAGGGCTCATTTGAGACGGTAGGCTGTTCTTTACGTGGCTTTCTATTGCTGATGATGTGGAGCACAACCTATCGACCGTGTGTAACATATCATTGTTTTCATCTGTCATTTTCAATATCATGAGTCGATAGCGTTTAGCTTCGATCCATAAACGTGTGAGATACATGTATTTGTTCGAGGAACGGTTGTTGTGAGATCTGAGGCAAGCTTCAGTGATATATCTGTGGGAATGTGACTTGATATTGCTATGGCAACGTGTCATCAGTGCTTATGGACCAAAACATGAGCATCATCATTATCATCGGTGTGATTAAAGATCGAAGTGATACAAACCTTTCAGATCAGACTGTTGATACATCGTGGATCATTATAGTGGTAACACGTTCTGTTTAAAACTATTTCGAAAAAGCTAACTTCCTAAACACTGATTAACATGAATAATACATTAGCTTTACCGTTTATAAAGGCCTTGTATTCAAAATTCCTTACAGATAAATTACTGAAATAAACGTTGGGCTACTCAGATTGTACAGTCAGTGGGATTCAAGAGTATGCAGACACATTCAAAATCTGGGATGAGCAATGCAATGTAAATGAAATATGTAATTAAATAGAACATTTTTAACACACGAATAAAATAACACAAATCAAACCTGGTTGGGCAAGTTCTGTTTTTTTACTAAGAACATATATTTAATATTAGTACATATTTATACAATTATATAATTTTAGCAACATATTTCATGTCACTAAATTCTTTTCTTTACATAAATAATGCTACAAATATATTATTAGAATGACACTAAAATTACAATTAACAACAACAATGTTCATCACTATGTTATCATTTAGCCTATACCCTCCAGTTATTCCAAACCTGTAAGAGTTTCTATGTTCTGCTGAACACAAAGGAAGATATTTTGAAGAATGTTGGTAACTTGACAAATTACGTTAGCCATTGACTTGTTGAAAAAAAAAAAAAAATACAATGGAAGACGTCAATGGGGTCTGGTTACCGACATTCTTTAAAATATCTTCCTGTGTGTTCAATAGAACAAAGAAAATTCAGCTTGTCACTTAAAATTATTTTTCTCATATTATCATGTAATGAATAAAACATTTGTGTTGAATTAGAAAAAAAATTTATGACTTATGAATCTCAGCTGTATGTTTTGGCCTAAATGAAATGTTTTATTGATGGACTTCCTGTTTCTCAGAGGGAGCGGACCGGAGACTCCACCATGGCAGGAGACGAAGTTCGACAGAGGAAAGGAGGTGGCCGCAAGAAGTCCAAAAAGGGGAAAGGGAAGGGCCAGGGTGCTTTGGATCGGGCTGCCAGTCTAGATGAGCAAAATGACCTGCTGTTGCCGCCTCCCATCATACCACCTAAAAAGCCTGTGGAGGAGAGGATCAAAACGGCCCAGGCTAAGATAGAGGATGAGTCGGCCATTTCTATCTGCCTGCAGGTGCTGATCCCATACCTGCTGGCTGGGATGGGGATGGTGATGGCAGGTATGGTGCTGGACAGTGTGCAGGTAAGAGACTTTTGAAGAACTTTCTGCAAATTTACACACCGTTTTATCGCCTGACATGTCTTTGCAACAGTTTAAGGTTGAGACTAGCAACTAATGTGCCCACTTTAATTATCCAGCATGTCAAGTGCTGGTATTTATGGTCCTCACTTACAGGAAGCAGAGTGTGAGGCAAATTAATGTGGTCATTAAAATTCATTCGGAAGGAGAGAGACCGGGCGAAAAACTCCTATCATGAAGCATTAAAGCAATAGTTCACCCACAAATGTTGTCAATTTGAAGTCCTACAAATCTGTTTGTTTTGTGGAACACAAATTGAAAATATTAGTGCAACTTTTCTTTCCATACATCAAAAGTGAATGGGAAAAGTGTCAAGCTCTAAAAAGAACAAAAATACATAATAAAAATGGCATGTACAAAAACATTTTTTGAACGAAATGTTCATTTCATGATACAGATGGATCCTTTCATCCATGAAATTTGGTGTCCCTCAAAAGAGAAATAAACTCAGAGGAAATCTCAGAGGAAAAAAAGTCCAAACTGTGAGATGTGAACTCAAACTTCCAAGAAAAAAAAAAAGACAGAATTTCAAGATGTTACCCCAGAATTCCGAGACAAAATGAAAATTATTGCAAGAATTCAGAGAAAAAAATTGCAATATAAACTCGCAATTCTGAAAACGATAGTCTGAATTGAATATGCTAACTCGAGAGTTCTAAGAAAAAAGTCAGAATTGTGAGATATAAATTCAGAATTCAGAAACAATCAGAATTTGCTAATCTTGATTTTTCACAACTTGCACTTCATGTAGCTTTGCACTGAAGACCAACGGCTAAGATCAGGAATTTCCTTAAATAAAACACAACATTTTTATATTGTATACTCCCAGAACACTTGGAATATATGAAACATGTCACATGGTTTCATTCAGTGATATTTTTTGTCTCTTTTTAAAAGCTTGATGCTGGTCGCAATTCACTGCTATTATATGGATGAGACACAAGTCAAAATGACCTGAAAATGACCAAATGAAGGCCATATGGCATTAGAACAACAACAGGGTGAGTCATTTGTGACTTAATTTGAATTTTAGGGTGAACGATCCCTTTCACTCAAAATTGAGATAAACTCAGATTTGCGAGAAATAAAGTCAGAATGGTTAGATGAAAAGTCCTAATTACCTTTTTTAATTATTATTCTGTGGCAGAAACAGGTTTCCACATGAGACAGCAAATATTGACAAAAAAGATTATTTTAAAGAACGCCTCCCTAATAATCGCTGTCTCAAGAGATGCTGTCTCCTGGTGGTGTTTAATGAATGCGTTCAGAGGTGTGTGTTGGTGATGTGGGTCTGGATTTGCTGCGTCACCGTGCCTGCTCACGACCGAGCTGGGGTTGTTTTTAGCTGAGTCATGCCCTTCGTCCAAACGTGTCCTCTACGCACTGGCAAGCGGTAGAGTGGTGAGTAATCGAACAACGCTTGCTTTTACAACCCCATGGGTTCTCAATCTTTCTCCTTGTCTCTCATACACACACTTGTTCTATCTCGCTCTCCTGCTTCGTCTTTCCCCCCTCTCGTCCGGCTGCCAAGCACTCAGCCCTTTCATAGCTGATAAGACAGGTTCAGTTAAACGTCAGAGGAGACATTAGCAGAGAGCAGGACAGGGGGACAGATGCAAGACTCTGAGCATCTGAGTCAGATGAAATGGTTGATAGGAAGTAATAAGGCTCAGACTAGTGACTGTTAAAAGGCTTGCTGCACCAATGAGGAGGGGGTGAAGAGGAACGAGTGGAAAAAGCCTCAACATGTGTTTCTGTCACGTTCTGGACCTGTTAGACCAGGCCTGGTGACGGAGACGTCGAGCCAGACAGGACTGTTCGTCTTGTAAGTCACGACTCCTGTGGCGGAGGGAAGATGCGTCGTGTATATGGACGTTCCAGCGACCTGCGAGTGAAAAAAGCGGCGGCTTGGGAATTATCATAAGAGTCCTCTAGAGACAACTCTCATCAAGGCATATATGTCGAGTCTTGAAGTTTTTAAAAGTGCTCAGAGAACCAACTGAGGAGAAGGAGACTTGAAGGTGAAGATTCCTGTTGGATTTGTTGGCATTGATAGAACTGAAATATACATCAGCCATCTTGTTGGGCCTTTGCTATCGTGGGACGATCTGAAGATACTAAATTGCCTCATCTTTCTGAGTCAGCATATTATTTTTCTTCTTCCTAACCTTGGTTATATTCTTGCCTGTTTGTCTTGAGCTTCTTGTTTTGTTTTTTCGAGACATTATGAAAGAAACGTTCAGCAATCTAGGAGAGTGTTGAAAGCTCCCAGGAACCCTCGTTGAGCCTTCCGGTTACGTTGGGGAATGAGGTAACAGAGATGGTGGTCACTCAGTTAGAGCTGGAGCTCTGTTATCAGGGGACGAAGCTCAGAGGTTTCACCTGCAAGCTCACCCGTTCGGCTCATGGCTTTCTGCCGGAGAGCTCGTACATCATCGCTGCGCAGGTCTTCCTGCCGTATCTGCTGGGCGGACTGGGGATGGTGGCGGCTGGTATCGTCATGGACATTATCCAAGTATGAGCAATTTAATCTAGATTTGCCATATTTCTTAGTTGATATATTATTGAAAGTGCATTTTTACAAATTGTACGTAATGCTGTTTTCCAAAAGTATTGATAAACGTTGGCGATACCATGGTTCAGTGTAATACCATTATACTTTGATGTATCCCACCAATGTAAAAAAGATGCACCATGGTAGTGCTATGACTTTGTGCCATGGTGTTCCACTTAAATACCATGGGAGTCCTACAGTAGTTTCATAAAGGCATGATACTACCATACCATCTTCATGTTACTTCAAGAATACCATGTCAAAAAATCATTTTTCTATTGTAGCATGTCCGTAAAATCATAATTCCGTGGTACTTTTCTATGTTGAAGCATATACTGTAGATATTGAAGTTTAAAGAAATACACATGATTAATAAATGCATTAAGAATAATAAGAGTCATAAAGTCACTGTGATTCTTTGACTGGTTTTAATGCTTTAATAACATGACAGCTAAACTAAATTGTATCATAATTTATTAATCTCAAATTCATTGATTCATTTATCAATTATTTGCAACTGGTTCACTTAATATGTGCTATTTTTCTGCTTCATTCACAGCTAAAACACAATTTCAAATACAACTGCGATTTTTATTTTTTTTTAATTGTTAACCAAAACAAAACAATTTTTTTCCTTTTTTTTCATTTTTGTTAATTGAAATAAAGGTAAAATCAAATTAAAGATAAATATTAGATGAAATACTGAAACCAAAAAACTTAAATGAAAATAATATAGATTAAATGAAAGTAGTAATATTACTACACTACAACTAAAACTGAAATAGATTTAAATTAAAACTGAATAGAAATGAATGAAAAAAAAATGTAAACAATCACCCAAACTAAAATGAAAACCGAAAGTCTAAAAACAAAAGCGAATTCAAAATGTAAATAAATTCTATAATAGTACATAAACACTAAAATAACACTGCTTTTGTATGTTCCATTATTGCACCTTTACATTAGATATGTAAGAAAATGTATGTAGATCTAAAGATACAGCATTCTAACGCAAAATATCCCCTAGTTAATATACTTAATGTTTTGTATGTACATTATGCAGTTATCTCATGGAATATCAGCACACTTCACAAGCACATGCTAACTTCCAGTAACAGCTCCTCGTGTTCCTCATGTCCTCCAGTGGTTGGCATGGACTATGTTGTGTGTCTATTAATTGAATTCTCATGGGGGCAGGTGAGATAGACTGGGTGAGAGGATGAGAGCTTGTTTGTAGCGGGCTGAGAGAGAGGGAGGAGGAGAAGTGGGCTAGATCCCAAGACGGGCCTGTGACGTGACACCAGCCTCTCGAAACAGCCTGCACTGTGCGTGTGGTAAAAATACCATCCCCTGGCTGACTGGCTGGCTGGCACCGGTCTCTTATCTGTTTATTTAAACATTACGGTTATTTTTAACTGCATGATGAGTGGGCTTGTGAAGAGAGGAGCACTCAACTCGTATACTGACACGTACTAAATATAAACGCACTGCACAGGAAGCCATTCGTGTTCAATGATTCACTTGGACTCTTTTGTCAGCATGCACATTATGAGATGATATGTATGATTTAGCTGATGACTAGTTTGTGTTTTGGCTGTAAGAATCAATAAAGAACTGAAACTGACACCTTGTTGGATTAATCTGAAAGTATTAAGATGTCACACAGTTTTGGTCACATTAGCAGTGATGTATGGGAAAGCCAACGCACCATTCTGTGTAAAGTATCTGTTTAGCTCAAATTCTTGAAAAGTTCAGTATCTATGGATCTCAGGGCAGGGCTTCAGTTCCCATCATGCAGTGTGACTTAAATGGATAATTATTATTTTACTATGTAGCCTACCTTTATATTTCTGCACCAGTGTTGTTGTATTTGTTGCTCCTTTGAATCATATAGCTTTAATTGAAAGCGATTTAAATATGACATTTTCAACTGTGAATTTTTTTTGTTTGTTTTTATTTATGTATTCATTTTTGCTTATTGAAACAAATTTTTGCAAGCACATTCCCTTCCTCATTCTCTTGTTAATCCTGTTATAATCATGCCTAGACACAGGGATTCATTTTTTATTAATTATAAAATCTGCTTTAACTACATTAATCATAGTAAATACCACCTTGATGTATTTGATAAATATATTTTACAAATTTTTTTGATAAAGTACTTCAAAATTCGAAAATAAAAATTTGTTGAGAATGAGATATGACCCAGACATTAATCTTAATCAATTTTAATTAGATTTACATACAAAAAGTGTTTACAAACTTTTTTTTTTTAGATATGACCGTTTTGAGCTTCACACTTGTTTAGCTGTAAAACCTGAATGTGTTTGTGCTAAACACGGTTCTTTCTAAAATACCCGGAAAATCTCTTTTTGGTGTCTACTTTTGTGTGTGCCTACTTACACATTTGTCATTTTATTTCATAAAAACTGTTTTAATGGTTCCAGGTCAACCTGATAACATGGAGAACAGTTGGCCTACTTTGTTTTCCAGTTTCAGACTGTTTGTGTGAATCTGCTCTGTGTGTGTGTGTGTGTGTTTCAGCATTGGGATGTGTTTAAGGTGATCACAGAGGTGTTCATCCTGGTACCTGCTCTGGTCGGACTCAAGGGAAACCTGGAGATGACTCTAGCATCTCGTCTCTCTACTGCTGTATGTAAAAATATTACTAATCTATCTCAAGCTGTAACCTTAGTGTTTAATGACCCTGAGTGTGTCTCCATTATTACATCAAAACACTTCAAGCGGTTATTTTCTTCCCTGAGGTTTTGTTTCCCATCTTCCTCAGGCTAACACTGGACAGATGGATGACCCCAAACAGCAGTGGGTGATGGTGACCTGTAATCTTGCTCTTATTCAGGTGGGGGAATCAGAATACACTGGAATACACTGGAAACTGGCTTTAGTACTCAGTCAGAGATAAATTAGACATTACGAACGTGAATTAACAGAACAACCTTTCATTAAACATTAAATAAATTTGAATATGAACAATAACTCTGAGACTTCACTCTGCAGTCCCCGGTCTCTAATACTAATGAGATGTCATTATAAAATGAATTTTTAATCTCTGTTTAATTATGAATGGTGCATATGATCAGTGATTGTGTGGATGTCTTCTCCAGATTCAGGCCACTGTGGTGGGCTTCCTGGCAGCTCTGGCGGCCGTAGGGCTTGGCGCTCTGTCCAGAGGGGGGGTTGAGCTGGACCAGGCAGCTGTCCTGTGTGCTAGCAGTGTTACCACTGCATTCATGGCCGCGCTGTCCTTAGGTACACCACTCCCCATTATTTCAAGATTACATGAAATTCATTTACATTTTTATAGACATCTATGGTCTTATTGTTTATGATTTATATTTTATGAAGAGAAAAAACTATTTTCATAATCTAGAAGTTTAAAACCATTTTAAAAACAAGACGACTCCATAACTTAATTATAATAAATAAAAATACTTCCACAATCCAATGGATAAAATAAAATTGCTATTTTTCTATAAACAAAAATGTGTTCAAAAGTTAAAAAAAGTAAGAACTTAAGTAAATTCATTTTTATTGTGCAAGGACACAATAAATTAATAATAATTTCAGTAAAGACTGTTTCATTGACAATGTAATCATCTGTATTTTTGTAAACTAACGTTAACAAAGATTAATAAATACTGTAGCAAATGTTTTGTAACGAATTAGTATTTGACTCAGCTGCTTTCTTCTATGTCCAGGTCTGGTGATGATTGGTGTGGTCATTGGCTCAAGAAAGGTGGGCATCAACCCTGATAATGTGGCCACCCCGATAGCAGCCAGTCTGGGAGATCTCATCACTCTTTCTCTATTGGCTGGAGTCAGCACCACATTGTTCCAGTACAGAGGTATGGGGCCATCTAGTAATTCAGTCACCGATACTGTTTATGTAACCTAATAACTGCTAGTTTTAGAGCCTAGAATATTTATTTTATGCATTACAGCACATATTGTTACAAAATTGCCTAATATTTAATTAGACTATTGCTAATTATTAACAATCGTTAGATAAAAGTAGTGTGGAAAACTTTTATTAATTTAATTTTAAATTACATAAATCATTTGGTATTATAAATAAATTAAGTAAATTAAACAAAAATAAATTAATTTAAAATATCCACAAACCGATCAATATCCATTAAATGAATTACAAATATCACATATTTTTATATTTGAGGCTCTAAATATTAAATGAGTGTGAGCTGTTAAAAGTGTACCAGAAGAGGGCAGTAGAAATGCACAAAAAATATTTATTTGTTTATCTTTCCTAAACCATTTGGTTGATTAAAGATTAAGAGTAAGATCTCCTCCCCTTGGGAAAATCATCTCTCGTTGTCATTTTATTCTCTAGAGCCCTTAAAATCAGCATTTACTTATATCATATTGCACGTTATCTGAAAATATGCATTTATTAGACTAGCATGTATCATCAGTGTAATCTAAAAATGTTTGTGTGTGTCCAGATGTGTGGTATTTGTCCCCGTTGGTCTGTGTCTTCTTCCTGCTGCTCATTCCTCTCTGGGTGCTCATCGCTAGACGGAGTCCTCAGATTAAAGAGGTTCTGAAGTCCGGCTGGCAGCCTGTTATAGTAGCCATGTCCATCAGCAGGTACAAATGTGCATGCAGAGACACTCTCTTCCATCAGTGTGTCAGAATGGAGTGATGCAGGTATGACATCAGAAGCTGGAATACTAATTCACAACCGGTTCCTTCAAAATTTTCCTATGGGGTTTTATGATTTACGTGTAAAATAAAACCTGTGGTAAATATAACTTGACTATAGTTTGACGTTTTGTCTTACAAAGTAAATTAGACACACCCATAGCGAACACGTAAATTTTGAAGCATTTTTGAAAACAAATTTTTTAATGAGTAACTTGATACGACAGCTTTGGGCGTGAGTGTTGCAGTGTACGTTGTAGAACAAAACATCGAAGTATCATCAAGTTATGTTTACCACAGGCTTTATTTTACTCATATCTTGAAAACCCCCATTGGAAAATCTCAAAGGACCAGTGGCGAATTGGGCTTCCAGGTTCTGATGTCATACCTGCACCACTCTATAGAGATAACAAAATGAAATGTATTTTTAATAATGTATTCAATGTAGCAAAAATGTTTTGCCTGTAATGGAGGACACATGAGATGCGTCCCAAATTATGCACTGTATACACTTATACACTATGTACTTATGCACTCATCTGTGTAGTGTATGAATTTAATACGGTTATTTTGTCATTCAACATTGGAGTCTGATGCCCCTCCCTCTCTGCTCCGTAATTAAAGCTGCGACAGTTTAGTGCATGAATTGTCTAACTTTCCACTCTTCATTTTTTGGGTCGAATGTTTCAGTTTCCATATCTCAGCTGTGGAAGGGTCTAAAGCCTCCATTTTTGCA
The DNA here is from genome assembly GCF_016745375.1 of Pimephales promelas. The sequence continues at coordinate 6,493,545 of NW_024121654.1, forward strand.
CTCAAGTTTAAGTCTCATGGCACTCTATCAGAATCCAGAGTTTTGAGAAAATTGGAGAAACTTCGTTTTTTGCCCCCCCCCCCCCCCCCCCCCCAAAAAAAAAAAAAAAAAAAGAAAGGGGTACCACTGTCGTTTTTTTTGGGTCGAATTTTGAGTTTCGATATCTCAGCTCTGGAAGGGGCTAGAGCCTCCATTTTTGCACTCAGGTCTAAGTCTCATGGCCCTCTATCAGAATCCAGAGTTTTGGGAAGATTGGAGAAACTTAATTTTTCGCCCGAAAAAAAAAAAACGTAAGGGGTACCACTGTCATTTTTTTTTCGGGCCGAATTTTTGAGTTTCGATATCTCAGCTCTGGAAGGGGCTAGAGCCTCCATTTTTGCACTCAGGTCTAAGTCTCATGGCCCTCTATCAGAATCCAGAGTTTTGGGAAGATTGGAGAAACTTAATTTTTCGCCCGAAAAAAAAAAACGTAAGGGGTACAACTGTCGTTTTTTTTTCGGGCCGAATTTTTGAGTTTCGATATCTCAGCTCTGGAAGGGGCTAGAGCCTCCATGTTTGCACTCAGGTCTAAGTCTCATGGCCCTCTATCAGAATCCAGAGTTTTGGGAAGATTGGAGAAACTTAATTTTTCGCCCGAAAAAAAAAAACAAAACGTAAGGGGTACCACTGTCGTTTTTTTTTTCGGGCCGAATTTTTGAGTTTCGATATCTCAGCTCTGGAAGGGGCTAGAGCCTCCATTTTTGCACTCAGGTCTAAGTCTCATGGCCCTCTATCAGAATCCAGAGTTTTGAGAAGATTGGAGAAACTTAATTTTTCGCCCGAAAAAAACAAAAACGTAATGGGTACCACTGTCGTTTTTTTTTCGGGCCGAATTTTTGAGTTTCGATATCTCAGCTCTGGAAGGGGCTAGAGTCTCCATTTTTGCACTCAGGTCTAAGTCTCATGGCCCTCTATCAGAATCCAGAGTTTTTGGAAGATTGGAGAAACTTAATTTTTCGCCTGAAAAAAAAAAACGTAAGGGGTACCACTGTCGTTTTTTTTTCGGACCGAATTTTTGAGTTTCGATATCTCAGCTCTTGAAGGGGCTAGAGCCTCCATTTTTGCACTCAGGTCTAAGTCTCATGGCCCTCTATCAGAATCCATGGCTTTGGGAAGATTGGAGTAACTTAATTTTTCACCCGAAAAAAAAAACGTAAGGGGTACCACTGTCGTTTTTTTTTTCGGGCCGAATTTTTGAGTTTCGATATCTCAGCTCTGGAAGGGGCTAGAGCCTCCATTTTTGCACTCAGGTCTAAGTCTCATGGCCCTCTATTAGAATACAAAGTTTTGAGAAGATTGGAGAAACTTAATTTTTCGCCCGAAAAAAAAAACAAAACGTAAGGGGTACCACTGTCGTTTTTTTTTTCGGGCCGAATTTTTGAGTTTCGATATCTCAGCTCTGGAAGGGGCTAGAGCCTCCATTTTTGCACTCAGGTCTAAGTCTCATGGCCCTCTATTAGAATACAGAGTTTTGAGAAGATTGGAGAAACTTAATTTTTCGCCCGAAAAAAAACCGTAAGGGTTTTTTTCACTGTCGTTTTTTTTTCGGGCCGAATTTTTGAGTTTCGATATCTCAGCTCTGGAAGGGGCTAGAGCCTCCATTTTTGCACTCAGGTATAAGTCTCATGACCCGGAAAAAAAACGACAGTGTTACCCCTTTCGTTTTTTTTTTTATTTTTGGGCAAAAAATTAAGTTTCTCCAATCCTCTCAAAACTCTGGATTCTGATAGAGGGCCACGAGACTTTGACCTGAGTGCAAAAATGGAGGCTCTAGACCCTTCCAGAGCTGAGATATGGAAACTCAAAATTTCGACCCGAAAAAAAAAAACGACAGTGTTACCCCTTACGTTTTTTTTCGTTTTTGGGCGAAAAATCAAGTTTCTCCAATCTTCTCAAAACTCTGGATTATGATAGAGGGCCGCGAGACTTTGACGTGCGCGCAAAAATGGAGGCTCTAGACCCTTCCAGAGCTGAGATATGGAAAGTCAAAATTTCGACCCGAAAAAAACAACAACAGTGTTACCCCTTACGTTTTTTTTCGTTTTCGGGCGAAAAATCAAGTTTCTCCAATCTTCTCAAAACTCTGGATTATGATAGAGGGCCGCGAGACTTTGACCTGAGCGCAAAAATGGAGGCTCTAGACCCTTCCAGAGCTGAGATATGGAAACTCAAAATTTCGACCCGAAAAAAACAACAACAGTGTTACCCCTTACGTTTTTTTTCATTTTCGGGCGAAAAATCAAGTTTCTCCAATCTTCTCAAAACTCTGGATTATGATAGAGGGCCGCGAGACTTTGACCTGAGCGCAAAAATGGAGGCTCTAGACCCTTCCAGAGCTGAGATATGGAAACTCAAAATTTCGACCCGGAAAAAAAACGACAGTGTTACCCCTTACGTTTTTTTTTCGTTTTCGGGCGAAAAATCAAGTTTCTCCAATCTTCTCAAAACTCTGGATTATGATAGAGGGCCGCGAGACTTTGACCTGAGCGCAAAAATGGAGGCTCTAGACCCTTCCAGAGCTGAGATATGGAAACTCAAAATTTCGACCCGGAAAAAAAACGACAGTGTTACCCCTTACGTTTTTTTTCGTTTTCGGGCGAAAAATCAAGTTTCTCCAATCTTCTCAAAACTCTGGATTATGATAGAGGGCCGTGAGACTTTGACCTGAGCGCAAAAATGGAGGCTCTAGACCCTTCCAGAGCTGAGATATGGAAACTCAAAATTTCGACCCGAAAAAAAACGACAGTGTTACCCCTTACGTTTTTTTCGTTTTCGGGCGAAAAATCAAGTTTCTCCAATCTTCTCAAAACTCTGGATTATGATAGAGGGCCGCGAGAGTTTGACCTGAGCGCAAAAATGGAGGCTCTAGACCCTTCCAGAGCTGAGATATGAAAACTCAAAATTTCGACCCGAAAAAAAAAACGACAGTGTTACCCCTAACGTTTTTTTTTCGTTTTCGGGCGAAAAATCAAGTTTCTCCAATCTTCTCAAAACTCTGGATTATGATAGAGGGCCGCGAGACTTTGACCTGAGCGCAAAAATGGAGGCTCTAGACCCTTGCAGAGCTGAGATATGGAAACTCAAAATTTCGCCCCGAAAAAAAAAACGACAGTGTTACCCCTTACGTTTTTTTTTCGTTTTTGGGCGAAAAATCAAGTTTCTCCAATCTTCTCAAAACTCTGGATTATGATAGAGGGTCGTGAGACTTTGACCTGAGCGCAAAAATGGAGGCTCTAGACCCTTCCAGAGCTGAGATATGGAAACTCAAAATTTCGACCCGAAAAAAAAAAAACAGTGTTACCCCTTACGTTTTTTTTCGTTTTCGGGCGAAAAATCAAGTTTCTCCAATCTTCTCAAAACTCTGGATTATGATAGAGGGCCGCGAGAGTTTGACCTGAGCGCAAAAATGGAGGCTCTAGACCCTTCCAGAGCTGAGATATGGAAACTCAAAATTTCGACCCGAAAAAAAAACGACAGTGTTACCCCTTACGTTTTTTTTCGTTTTCGGGCGAAAAATCAAGTTTCTCCAATCTTCTCAAAACTCTGGATTATGATAGAGGGCCGCGAGACTTTGACCTGAGCGCAAAAATGGAGGCTCTAGACCCTTCCAGAGCTGAGATATGGAAACTCAAAATTTCGACCCGAAAAAAAAAACGACAGTGTTACCCCTTACGTTTTTTTTCATTTTCGGGCGAAAAATCAAGTTTCTTCAATCTTCTCAAAACTCTGGATTATGATAGAGGGTCGTGAGACTTTGACCTGAGCGCAAAAATGGAGGCTCTAGACCCTTCCAGAGCTGAGATATGGAAACTCAAAATTTCGACCCGAAAAAAAAAACGACAGTGTTACCCCTTACGTTTTTTTTCATTTTCGGGCGAAAAATCAAGTTTCTCCAATCTTCTCAAAACTCTGGATTATGATAGAGGGCCGCGAGACTTTGACCTGAGCGCAAAAATGGAGGCTCTAGACCCTTCCAGAGCTGAGATATGGAAACTCAAAATTTCGACCCGAAAAAAAAACGACAGTGTTACCCCTTACGTTTTTTTTTCGTTTTCGGGCGAAAAATCAAGTTTCTCCAATCTTCTCAAAACTCTGGATTATGATAGAGGGCCGTGAGACTTTGACCTGAGCGCAAAAATGGAGGCTCTAGACCCTTCCAGAGCTGAGATATGGAAACTCAAAATTTCGACCCGAAAAAAAAAACGACAGTGTTACCCCTTACGTTTTTTTTCATTTTCGGGCGAAAAATCAAGTTTCTCCAATCTTCTCAAAACTCTGGATTATGATAGAGGGCCGCGAGACTTTGACCTGAGCGCAAAAATGGAGGCTCTAGACCCTTCCAGAGCTGAGATATGGAAACTCAAAATTTCGACCCGAAAAAAAAAACCGACAGTGTTACCCCTTACGTTTTTTTTCATTTTTGGGCGAAAAATCAAGTTTCTCCAATCTTCTCAAAACTCTGGATTATGATAGAGGGCCGCGAGACTTTGACCTGAGCGCAAAAATGGAGGCTCTAGACCCTTCCAGAGCTGAGATATGGAAACTCAAAATTTCGACCCGAAAAAAAAAACGACAGTGTTACCCCTTACATTTTTTTTCGTTTTCGGGCGAAAAATCAAGTTTCTCCAATCTTCTCAAAACTCTGGATTATGATAGAGGGTCGTGAGACTTTGACCTGAGCGCAAAAATGGAGGCTCTAGACCCTTCCAGAGCTGAGATATGGAAACTCAAAATTTCGACCCGAAAAAAAAACGACAGTGTTACCCCTTACGTTTTTTTTCGTTTTTGGGCGAAAAATCAAGTTTCTCCAATCTTCTCAAAACTATGGATTATGATAGAGGGCCGCGAGACTTTGACCTGAGCGCAAAAATGGAGGCTCTAGACCCTTCCAGAGCTGAGATATGGAAACTCAAAATTTCGACCCGAAAAAAAAACGACAGTGTTACCCCTTACGTTTTTTTTTCGTTTTCGGGCGAAAAATCAAGTTTCTCCAATCTTCTCAAAACTCTGGATTATGATAGAGGGCCGCGAGACTTTGACCTGAGCACAAAAATGGAGGCTCTAGACCAGTGGCGGCTCCTGCAAAATCTCTCAGGAGGGGCAAATATTTGGATGATTGATAAGGACAAGGCCCACCCATGCAATGGATAAATTAAAAGCTTAAGCATGTAAAGTCAACTTCACTTTAATATTAATGACTAATAAAGTGACTTAATAACAATAAATCTTCTTGTTTCTATACTCACTATTATTACACTTATTACATCACATTAAAGAGATTCGGCACACAAATTAAGATATTTTTGATTATATCTAAGAGCTGGATCACTCCTCCATACACAGCAAATTCTGTTTTTTGGAATAAACTCCGTTAGTTAAAATCAACTCAATCTGAGTGTACATGTGAGACCATCAAATAGACTCCAGCGCAGAGTTAAAATAACTCTGCTCTTGGAGTTGAATTTAACACTTTTTCGGAGTTAAAATTTATGGACTTAAAATACTAAACCTACGGAGCGTAAATGTAACTCTAAAAATAATTATGTGAACTCATTACCAGTGTTAAAAAGTAACTCAAAAAAATATTTAGTTTAACACTTCTTAGAGTTAACATTTATTTAACACAATATAATGTTTTGTGTGGAAATTACTACACTGAACACCATATTCTTGATTTACTGCCTTTATTTCAGCAAATCGATTTGGTTCAGATTTGAGGAGGAGTAACCTTCAACCGGTTGTATGCAGGACAGTCGTATATGAAGATCACAAAAACAACAGTATGAGGCATAATCTAGCACCATTCATTGAGAATGCAAAAATATATTAGCTGAATATCACGCACATGTGATCGTGGGTCACCACTAATACGTAGCCTAACGTTATAGCTGTTACAACTCAAATCATTGCAGGCCTACACAGCACAACTATCTTATTTTCCAGGTAACGTTAGACACTGCAATTGTGTAACCACGTATGCCTGTAATGCATTGATGCATCAACTTCACGGTAAAACACTCATTTTCAGAAACACGGTGAATGGAAAGACGGTTAGCTAATGTTAACTCGTTTAACATTGACAAAAAACCCACGCAAATAGCCATTTCAAAATTTTGAAACAAGTAAACAAACGTTCAACAGCAAGTTTGTCATAATCGTTGACGTTAGTAAACAGTATAACTAGCTAGCCTATATACGTAGCAGCTACGCGATGACCAAACGTGTATGTCAGAAAATATAGAACATTTTTAAATAGTTTATATACTCTTTTACCTTACCTCACGACGAGCACATAAGTCCATTATTCCTTTATCCAGCGGCAGGGTCGTGTCGTGGCGCACTTTTCAAAAATAACTCCAGGTGTAGCTAGTGTTAAACAAAACACACTCCTGAACACCAATGAATGAACTCCAAAATACAACACAGCCGGGGAGTATCCAATAACACAAAGTGTAGTCAGAGTTAAAAAAAAATAACTCAAAAGTAATCTTTTTTTGCCTAACTCATGATTTTCAACTCCTGAAATTTGCTGTAGTAGGCTTCTAAAGGACTGTGTTCGCCATTGGCGTTGTTCAAGTTCAACTGTCTGTAGCGTAGCCACAACTCGCGAGATGTCCAACAGTCTCTCTCGCTTCTCGCTTTTTTTTTTTTAATCATTTGATAAAGATAAAAGGTAGTGTTTCATTTTTTATTGTTGCTGTTTGAATTCAAAATTGTTTTTTAATAATATTATTTGTCACTTAATATTAAAGAATTTTTAATAGTGGATGTTTGTTCCCACAATCGCTGCACAAGTTAAGGATACGTATGATATGTAAGCACGTTAGTGCGAGCCCTCCCGAACCCATAGAGAATGCGTTGCAGTGCTGCAGTTCGAAAAAAAACATCTTTGAA
>NW_024121654.1:6501136-6520996 GCF_016745375.1 Pimephales promelas
CTGAGAAACTCTGAGACGGGCCGCTTCTGGAGATTCACACTGTAAACGGAGTGTGTTATATTAATGACCGGAGGTTTTGAACGAACACTGCTTGTGTGTGTGTGGAGAGGAAACGCTTTCGGCCGTCGCAGAGTCTCTAGAGCTCACACTGGGAAACTGTATTAACTTAGTGTGTATTTGTGTCTCGCTTCCCAGTACAAACTCCATAGTCAAGATACATTCACTGGAGAAGATTTAATAAAAATAATGATAAATAAAACAAGAACACAATCTGATGGTCAGAATTATGATTTTAAAGTTTATTTTTCTGACCTCCACAAAACTAATTTTTACTGAATATTTGAAGTAATTTCGCTTCTCCAAGTAAATGTCTCTCGATTAGAAAATATGTCGATATTTGCACTGGAAAACAAGACCGAAATACGGAGCAAGAAAACATATTTCACAGTGTTAAAAACATCACGAACATTTGGGAACGCTCATCGATAAAGCTCAGCTCTTTTTCTTTACAAAAATATGGTTATCTCCCCACAAAGTCATTATTCTGGTTACTAATGAACAACACAAACACAAATGTTATTGCACAAATACATTATCTTCCAATTACTGAAAATAACCACAATAATATCAAAAATAAAATCACTGTTGATCTACTTGGTCGATCACATGTATAAGATTGTTAATAAATATGATTCTCAGAACAACATGAAATGAAATGGACCACCGCGACATAATCTATAAATGAGATGAAAATGCATGAAATAAAACAGAAGCGATTATGATTTGCTCGTTTGGTCCGTTCAGAGGAAGAGCTTCTGCACTTGAGTGTGTGTAAAGGAGTGTATCTGACGGTATTAGTCGTTTCAGAGATGATTCTCACACACACACACATCTCGTTTCCACAAACTTCAGAGTTTTGCAGTGTTGTGTCACACAACAGGAGCCAAAAACCAACACACAAAACAACAAATAAATGACAAATGGAAGAAAATATTTAAGTTAACATGATATTTTAAATATATTAAAATCTGTAAATCTACATGAATCAACACAAACGTAAGGGAACAGATTAAAGCTCATTGGTCAATCTGTCTATTCGGTTGAAATTAAAACGATCAGCTAATGAGATGAAACATTTACAGCACACTCGCACATGTGACGTTTTGTTCTGTTCGGCTGTTGTTCGTAGAAATGCAGGAATCGCTTTTGCGGTCGAATCTCACAAAAACCGTCAAGTCTCACATTAAAAGAGATATTATACTAAAACTTTATGCATTATAATGGAATGCTACGATGCATTTAGCATGAATAATTGAAACCAAAGTTCAAATGCATGATGTTTTCAGATTGCTCCGTCTGCAACTGGTTGTTTGTCGTTTTAATGCATTAGAAAGGCGCGTTCAATTCATAAATAAGCATCACCATGGTTACAATTATTGGCATAATTAATGCATTAAAATACGCATTGTAAAGGCTTTAAGTGCATTACATTTTGTGTAAAGAAATTTTATCTGTACATTTAGGACCATTAAGATTTTTTTGCATTCAAAATAATATTGACAGCATTTTTTGCATAAGCATTTGTTATTTTTGATGCACTATTTGTATTCTTTATTATCCTCAATGATTTCCAAGAAAAAAAAATCTATAGAAAATATATATACTTTTATAGAAAAAAAATCACAAAAAATGATGATTTTCATGTAAATTCTCTTTACAAAACGGTGTTATCGTTTTGAGATATAAATGTGTACACTCTAAACAATGCTGGGGTTTTTTAACCTAAAATTTGGGTCAAATATGGGCAAATCCAAATGTTGGGTTAAAAATGTAATTTAAAATCTTCCACTTTCACTTTCAACTGTACATGTATTAATTACATTTTTAACCCAATATTTGGGTTAGTCCATATTTGACCCAAATTTGGGTTGAAACAACCCAGCATTGTTTAGAGTGTAATTGCAAGAAAGTCCAAATTTTGAGATAAAAATGCCCAATTGCAAGAAAAAAAGTCAGAATTATAATTATGTACTTTTTAATGTTTTGTTATGATCATTGGTGATTCTCATTTAAATTCTCATTAAAAACTGTTATTGTTTATAGTACGGATTTTGAGATATAAATGGGCAATTGCAAGAAAAAATTAATAATTATAATTATAATTTTATCATGAAAGGTGATTCTCATTTAAATTCTCATTACAAAAAACAACAACAAAAAAAGAAAGTACATAAAAAACGTACAACCAAAGCTAGAGTGTAAATGAGGCACAAAATAAATACGTATTAAAAATGCTGGGTTGTTTTAACCCAACTTTGGGTCAAATATGGGCAAACCCAAATATTGGGTTAAAAATGTAATTAAAAAATGTAACCCAATAGCTGGGTTTGTCCATATTGACCCAAAGTTGGGTTAAAACAACCCAGCAATTTTTAGGGTGTGAGAATATAAATAAAGAATTACAAAAAAACAAACAAACAAAAAAGATTGAAAATCTAAAAAATCTTAATGGTCAATTGCCGAACAAATTCATATTTGGTTATAAATATGAGTTGATCTTGACAGGTTTTGTGAAATTCATTATCAGTCATCACAGACATTTGTAAAAACTTAAAATGTGCTGGCAAAGTTTGACGGACAGAGAGAAAGAGGAAGACGAGACGTGTTTTCCATGTTCAGTTAAGTGCTAAACTGATCTGGAAGAACATTACATTCTCCGGGATCAACGGGAAGGATGAAAAAAATATCTAAAATTAGTGGTTATTGCAAAGCACATATCTTGAAAAACTCTCACTGTTAGTTTGTATGAATAACAATATAGTCAGTTGAAATGTTCTCGTTGTGTTTAACCGTCCTTTTAGTGCGAAACATCGAAGAGATAAATGTTGCCGGATCTTTCAGAAAGGCACATTAGTGTTCAGGCTACGTCACTTCCAGAACAGAAACCCATAAAAGTGCGCATTACATACGAGTATCAACCCTGAATGAGTTGATACGGGTTTGCTGTTAGTCTGGGGCTGACCACACACACACACACACACACACACACACACACACACATCAATGCTTTGGCTTGAAACAGCAACTAAATCTGCTTTCGGAGAGGAACAAAGGCCGACAGCAAAAAGAAATCACTCCCACTCCAACTCATTCTCTCCATCACTCTTTTCTCTGTGTTTCGCCTACACCGCTCACACACACTCGTTATATATATAGAGAGAGAGAGAGTGAGATGAATTAATGCCCACAGACGACAGGTGAACCGTTCAGATCTTATGCATCACAATTTTTGGTAACACTTTAGAATAGGTTTCATTTCCTGACATTAGTTAATGAACTAACATGAACACTGTGTATTAACTCACATTAATGAGAATACACTGCTCGGTGTTAGTGTTAAAGGGATAGTTCACCTAAAAATGACAATTAGCCCATGATTTACTCACCCTGAAGTCACCCTAAGTGTGCATGACTTTCTTCTTTCAGACGAACACAATCAGAGTTATATTAGAAAATGTCCAGGCTCTTCAAAGCTTTATAATGGCCGTGAATGCAGATTCTGTATTTTTGTCCATAAATTAAACTTTTATCATGGAGAGATGCACTTTTATGATGGATAGATGCACTTTTATGATGATAGATGCACTTTTATGATGGATAGATGCACTTTTATGATGGACAGATGCACTTTTATGATGATAGATGCACTTTTATGATGGATAGATGGCCTTTTATGATGATAGATGCACTTTTATGATGGACAGATGCACTTTTATGATGGACAGATGCACTTTTATGATGATAGATGCACTTTTATCATGGAGAGATGCACTTTTATGATGGACAGATGCACTTTTATGATGTATAGATGGCCTTTTATGATGGATAGATTCACTTTTATGATGGACAGATGCACTTTTATGATGATAGATGCACTTTTATGATGTATAGATGGCCTTTTATGATGGATAGATTCACTTTTATGGACTTCAAAACAGAATCAGAATTCACTGCCATTATAAGTCTTGAAAGAGCCAGGACGTTTATCATCATAACTGATTGTGTTCGTCTGAAAGAAGAAAGTCATACACACCAATGATGACTACTGGGTGAGTAAATCATGGGCTAATTAAAATTTTTGGGTGAACTATCCCTTTAAAAACCTTATTGTAACGTGTTATCTCAAGTGAAAAGAGTGCCTGAAAGGTAACATAAGGATCTGTCTCACATATAAACACACATACTGTACAAGCACACATACACAAGTCTAGATGCTCCCTGATTCTCCAACACTAGAGCAGGAAGTAAAGACAGGAAGACCTGAAAGCGAGCGGAGAATGGGGTGTTTTTTTGGATGCGTCTCTGAACAGTCACTGGGACTTGTCGTCGGAGTCGGAGGTGTTTGGTTGGTGTTCTCTGGGAAGAGTGATGGTGGTGTGACGGTCCCACAGTTTGTGAAGTTCAGTGGCTTCGCTCTCGCTGCTCGTGCCGCTCGTCCCGCTGTCTCTGAAACTGGCCAGCGGGGGGCGCACTTTCACTCCCTTCACCGTCATGGAGCCCTCGATGGCTTTACGCAGCTACGACACAAACCAGAGCTGGTTAACAACTCGTCAGAAGTGTTATACGTTTAGTTGTGTTAGTATTATTTATTCATGTACAGAGCACCGCACATGACATGCGGACAAAAAATATGTATATCGTGGCTACAAATTAACAATTAATTTCTATCACTTACCAATACATCAGCACGTTTGAATGATTTGTTAAGTAAACTGTGCGCAAAAATTCATAAATCTAGGGAACGAATTATGGTATCAGGTGCACAATGTAATTTATTCCATAATTTTACTAATCCATGCGCAAACTATAATAATTTTTTTCCTCGTTTTACGAAATTGTGCGCACAATATAATAATTCTTTCCCTCTTTTTACGAAATCGTGCGCACAGTATAATAATTTGTTCCCTTGTTTTACGAAATTGTGCGCACAATTTAATAATTTGTTCCTTAGTTTTACTAAATCATGCGCACAATATAGTAATTCGTTCCTTAGTTTTACGAAATCGTGCGCACAATATAATAATTCGTTCCTTAGTTTTACTAAATTGTGCGCACAATATAGTAATTCGTTCCTTAGTTTTACGAAATTGTGCACACAATATAATAATTCGTTCCTTAGTTTTACGAAATTGTGTGCAGAATATAATAATTCGTTCCCTAGTTTTACGAAATCGTGCGCACAATATAATAATTCGTTCCTTAGTTTTTCGAAATCGTGCACACAATATAATAATTCGTTTCTTAGTTTTACGAAATCATGCTCACAATATAATTCGTTCCTTAGTTTTACGAAATCGTGCGCACAATATAGTAATTCGTTCCTTAGTTTTACGAAATCGTGCGCACAATATAATAATTTGTTCCTTAGTTTTACGAAATCATGTGCACAATATAGTAATTCGTTCCTTAGTTTTACGAAATCGTGAGCACACTATAATAATTTGTTCCTTAGTTTTACGAAATTGTGCGCACAATATAATAATTCGTTCCTTAGTTTTACGAAATCATGTGCACAATATAGTAATTCGTTCCTTAGTTTTACGAAATCGTGAGCACACTATAATAATTTGTTCCTTAGTTTTACGAAATTGTGCGCACAATATAATAATTCGTTCCTTAGTTTTTACGAAATCATGTGCACAATATAGTAATTCGTTCCTTAGTTTTACGAAATCGTGCGCACACTATAATAATTTGTTCCTTAGTTTTACGAAATCGTGCGCACAATATAATAATTGTTCCTTAGTTTTACGAAATCATGTGCACAATATAGTAATTCGTTCCTTAGTTTTACGAAATCGTGCGCACAATATAATAATTTGTTCCTTAGTTTTACGAAATTGTGCGCACAATATAATAATTCGTTCCTTAGTTTTACGAAATCATGTGCACAATATAGTAATTCGTTCCTTAGTTTTACGAAATCGTGCGCACACTATAATAATTTGTTCCTTAGTTTTACGAAATCATGCACACAATATAATTCCTTCCTTAGTTTTACAAAATCGTGTGCACAATATAGTAATTCGTTCCTTAGTTTTACGAAATCGTGCGTACAATATAATAATTCGTTCCTTAGTTTTACGAAATCGTGCGCACAATATAATAATTCGTTCCTTAGTTTTACGAAATCGTGCGCACAATATAATAATTCGTTCCTTAGTTTTACGAAATCGTGCGCACAATATAATAATTCGTTCCTTAGTTTTACGAAATCATGCACACAATATAATTCCTTCCTTAGTTTTACGAAATCGTGTGCACAATATAATAATTCGTTCCTTAGTTTTACGAAATCGTGCGCACAATATAATAATTCGTTCCTTAGTTTTACGAAATCGTGCGCACAATATAATAATTCGTTCCTTAGTTTTACGAAATCGTGCGCACAATATAATAATTCGTTCCTTAGTTTTACGAAATCGTGCGCACAATATAATAATTCGTTCCTTAGTTTTACGAAATCGTGTGCACAATATAATGATTCGTTCCCTAGTTTTACGAAATCATGTACACAATATAATTCCTTCCTTAGTTTTATGAAATCGTCCACACAATATAATAATTTGTTCCTTAGTTTTACGATATTGTGTGCACAATATAATTCTTTCCATCGGTTTATGAAATTGTGCGCACAATATAATAATTCGTTCCCTCGTTTTACCAAATTTTGCACATAATATAATAATTCGTTCCTTAGTTTTACGAAATCTTGCGCACAATATAATAATTCCTTCCTTAGTTTTACGAAATCGTACGCACAATAATTCGTTCCCTAGTTTTACGAAATAGTGCGCACAATATAATAATTAGTTCCCTAGTTTTACGAAATAGTGCGCACAATATAATAATTCGTTCCCTAGTTTTACAAAATCGTGTGCACAATATAATAATTCGTTCCCTAGTTTTACGAAATCGTGCGCACAATAATTCGTTCCCTAGTTTTACAAAATCGTGTGCGCAATATGATATTTCTTCCCTAATTTCCCTAAATCGTGCGCACAATATAATTTGTTCCCTAGTTTTAAGAAATCACGAACATGATATTATTCGTTCCCATTCATTAATAATCAAAAGTGACATTAAAGACATTTATAATGTTACAAAAGATTCAGTTTTCCAATGCATCATGGTTTCCACAAAAATATGCAGCAGCACAACTAACTATTTTCAACATTTAGAAATATTTCTGGAGGATCATGTAAAAAAAATCAGCTTTGATCACAGGAATAAATTACACTTTGCTATATATTCACATAGAAAACAACTATTTTAAATTGTAATAATATTTCACATTATTACCATTTTTATTGTATTTTTGCTCAAATAAATGCAGCCTTGGTGAGTAGAAGAGATTCCAAAAGAGATATAATATTGTAAACTCAAACTCTCATATAATGTGTGTGACTGCTGAACTCTCACCTCTCTCAGCGAAACAACTCCAATAAGTCGTCCGATACTGGTGACGTAAGCGTGATCCAGACCCAACAGAGAGAAGATGGTGTGAGTCTGCCAGAGACAAAGAGGTTCAGCAATGAAACATGATTTTTTTTTAAAATTTTGGTCTTTTAAAATAAATGAGTTTAATATCCTCTAAACCACAGGGATGCAACCCAAACACCTTTAGCTCTTATAATCAAAGGCACTTTTAGTACAGAAATCATTCACTATATTTGATGCACCACACTCTTAGAAAAAATGGTTCTGTTTAGAACCAGAAATGGTTCCATCCCCCGCTTCATATATGGAACTCCAAAATAGAACCATTTTTTTGGTAAAAGGTTCTATTGGCCATGTATGGAATATATAGAACCCAGAGGAACCCTTTTTTTAAGAGTGTATAGAACCTTTTAGGGGTTCCAAATGCGTAGCGCTGATAGAACCTTTTAAGGTTCTATATAGAACCTTTTCTTCTAAGAGTGCAGTTATTTTTTTTAAAGCAAATGTGTCTTTTTGTTCACACAATTAGACCAAAGAGCACTCTTGTCTCGAATGCAGCAGAAAGAAATATCAATCTCAAATATCATTAAGGATATTGAACTTGCATTCCTGTAAAGAAATCAATACGCCATTAACAATATTAAGTGATGAATTTATATTGTGCATTTTATACTGTATGTAATCATAACATGAAGTTAAAATGTTATCTGAAATGTGTCACTTAAAAGCAAATAGCTTAGCACAGAATGTGTATGATTAATACTTTGCTTGGTTAATGGTCAAAGAATTGGAATATATATATATATATATATATATATATATTTCCTGCATTTCACCACTGCTCTGGCTTATTTCCTATTCTAGCTTTCTAATAATCCTGGCATTATATACTGTGAATAATAACACTGTAATAAACAGCTTCAGATAAAAGCGTGAATAGATGTTAATGTAAATGAGCATAAAGTAGGTCATGTGACTGGACAGACTGGGAAGTATGTTACCTGGAAACTTTTTTCTACAGATTTTTGCAATGCACAGCTAATTTGCATGTTTAAAATTAAAATTCATTTAATTTTAATTTAATTACAAAAACTTAGCAAATAATAGAAAGTAAAACAGTATATAAAAAAAGTTTATATGTAAATGCATGCTAGTGTTTTCATGAAGAATTACATTGTGAAAAATTAAATTGCAAGTGGAGAGCATTAAATTTACAGGAAAACTTACTAAATTCTGAGCACAGAATTAAGTTTCCCTCTTGAAATGTTACTCAAAGTGTCATGCACCATGCACACAAACCATGAGAATTCGAATATCAAGCAATAAAATGCACACAAAACATAAAACTAATGCACACAAATCTAAAGTTTACTGGAAAACGTACTAAATTTGTGGATCAAATTCTAATTGAATAAGTTTTCGAAATGTTACTTAGTGTAAACTCTGTAATATTTAAAATGTGTTTCATATTTGAGTTTACATGTTTTGTGAGCATGAAGTAGCAACATTTCATGTGGTAAACTTACTAAATTTATTAACGAATTCACATGTTTTGTGTGCATTTGAGGATTCAAATATGAAGCCCGGTACATGCCACTATGGGTATAATATAATATAAAATACATCTCAAAGTGCATGTGTGTAAATGGAGAGAGATAAAGGAGAGTGTGTATGCAAGTGTGGAAATGTGTAGGTGTATATACAAGAATGAATGGACGACATTAAGTACATTTACCGCTGCCGGCAGGAGAGAATGATGCATCTGTGTGTGTGTGTGTGGACCACTGCAGAGCGAGTCTTAATAAACACTTCTCTGCTCTTGCCACAAGTGAGTTTGCAAAAGCAGACGATAAATCCAGTGTTAGCATGTGTTTGTGAGCAAAATACTTTATTAAAAACGTCGTCTTGTATTCATGTAGATCCTGAACGTGTACACACACACACACAAAAACGCGTGCACAGACACACATACACACACACACACACCTTGTGCAGTGAAGTGCGTTCCACCAGCTGGAAGGGGGCGGGGTCAATCTTGCAGTTGTTGAAGTTCACCTGCTCGTCAAGCTGTTGCTCCTCCCACTCCTCAATCTGCATTCAGAAACACACAGATTTTACTTGCTTTTATTTTTTGCATTCTCCATTTTATATTTCCAGTAGAACTTTACATTAAGGCTTCATTTTTAAACATTAGTTAATGCAATGACAAATAATGAACAATATATTTTGCAGCACTTCTTAACCTTGTTAATGGTAGTTCATAAAAAAGTTAAATGTTTATGTTTTGAACTTTTGATCTTAAAAATGTATTATTAAATACTGGGATAAAAAAAATACTAAGTTTTATACTAAGTATTAGTACTAATACTAAGTTGCTCTGAACTATTTTAATTTTTCTCATTGTTTATATAGAAACATGTAGTGAAAAATAATAAATTAACTAAAAATAATTAACACTAGTTAATGGTTAATAAGCCCGTCTAGCAGTCAGGTATCATAATAATTATCATACACTTCATTTGAAAACTGAATCTACAGATTCTGTATGTTTACATGCACTTATTTTCATCCAATCCGATTTCAGTTTTGTTTGTACCTCAAACCCAAACTTTGCAATCAGATTCACATATTGGTTTACATGCATTTCAAGCAAAAGTTGTTGCGTTAAGAATGGAGGAAAGCGATAAAGATAACATCGCCAGAGCCACTGTTAGAATAAGTGTTGTTTTGTCCTTGATGACATCATTTTATGAACATTCAAGCATTGACATATCTAAAAAAGTAAGCTGGCAAATATGTCAAAAGAGCTTTTTTAAAGCACATATGTAGTAATTATTCAAATACATAGAACATTCTCACGTTCGCAAGTAGTAAACCGTATATACACAGAGATCTTACAGAAGGGTGAACATACGCATCACGGCTCTTCATGTGTGCAAGGTATTGAGTATTGAACCCGATTGAGAAGATTCACGCGTTTACATGCTTAGTTTAGTGAGTATTTCAGATCTGCACCATCCTTTCTAATCTGATGTGGATCTGATCGATGGAGGTGTTAGTCAGATCCAGCCATCAGACCAGCTACTCGTGGATCGTTCGGGTGCATGTAAACCTTGCTATAGGTATTCAGCGGTCTGTGTGTTGAAATGTCCTCACCTCTCGAAGAGTCATGTCATCGTCTGCATCCGGATCCTCCTGAAGAGAAACACACAAACATGATTACCTGTATTACTCAGGACATTGCATAGACGTCCATTGACTTTATATCAGGTTGCTGATATTTTCTATGGCCTAAACAAACACATCACATAAATGTGCAAAATACTAGATTCAAATAAAGACTCACTCACTCACTCAATCACTCACTCCAAACACTCACTCACTCACTCACTCATTCACTCACTCACTCACTCACTCACTCCAAACACTCACTCACTCACTCACTCATTCACTCACTCACTCACTCACTCACTCCAAACACTCACTCACTCACTCACTCAGTCACTCCAAACACTCACTCAACTCACTCCAAACACTCACACGCTCACTCAATCACTCACTCACTCCAAACACTCACTCACTCACTCACTCACTCCAAACACTCAATCACTCACTCACTCACTCCAATCACTCACTCAACTCACTCCAAACACTCACTCACTCACTCAATCACTCACTCACTCACTCCAAACACTCACTCACTCACTCACTCACTCACTCAATCACTCACTCACTCCAAACACTCACACACTCACTCACTCACTCACTCACTCACTCACTCTCTCCAAACACTCACTCACTCACTCACTCCAAACACTCACTCACTCACTCAATCACTCACTCCAAACACTCACACACTCACTCACTTACTCACTCAATCACTCACTCACTCACTCAGTCACTCCAAACACTCACACACTCACTCACTCACTCACTCCAAACACTCACTCAACTCACTCCAAACACTCACACGCTCACTCAATCACTCACTCACTCCAAACACTCAATCACTCACTCACTCACTCCAATCACTCACTCAACTCACTCCAAACACTCACTCACTCACTCAATCACTCACTCACTCACTCCAAACACTCACTCACTCACTCACTCAATCACTCACTCACTCCAAACACTCACACACTCACTCACTCACTCACTCACTCACTCACTCACTCTCTCCAAACACTCACTCACTCACTCACTCCAATCACTCACTCAATCACTCACTCACTCCAAACACTCACTCACTCACTCAATCACTCACTCACTCACTCACTCACTCACTCCAAACACTCAATCACTCACTCACTCACTCACTCACTCCACTCACTCCAAACACTCACTCACTCACTCATTCACTAACTCAATCACTCACTCACTCACTCACTCACTCACTCACTCCAATCACTCACTCACTCACTCACTCACTCCAAACACTCAATCACTCACTCACTCAGTCAATCACTCACTCACTCCAACACTCACTCAATCACTCAATCACTCACTCACTCACTCACTCACTCCAAACACTCAATCACTCACTCACTCACTCACTCCAAACACTCAATCACTCAATCACTCACTCACTCACTCACTTTAAACACTCAATCACTCACTCACTCACTCACTCACTCCAATCACTCACTCAACTCACTCCAAACACTCACTCACTCACTCAATCACTCACTCACTCACTCACTCACTCACTCCAATCACTCACTCACTCACTCACTCACTCACTCCAAACACTCCAAACACTCACTCACTCCAAACACTCACTCACTCCAAACACTCACTCCAAACACTCACTCACTCACTCCAAACACTCACTCACTCCAAACACTCACTCACTCCAAACACTCACTCCAAACACTCACTCACTCACTCCAAACACTCTCTCACTCACTCACTCCAAACACTCACTCCAAACACTCTCTCACTCACTCACTCCAAACACTCTCTCACTCACTCACTCCAAACACTCACTCACTCACTCACTCCAAACACTCTCTCACTCACTCACTCCAAACACTCTCTCACTCACTCACTCCAAACACTCACTCCAAACACTCACTCACTCACTCCAAACACTCACTCCAAACACTCTCTCACTCACTCACTCCAAACACTCACTCCAAACACTCACTCCAAACACTCTCTCACTCACTCACTCCAAACACTCTCTCACTCACTCACTCCAAACACTCACTCACTCACTCCAAACACTCTCTCACTCACTCACTCACTCCAAACACTCTCTCACTCACTCACTCCAAACACTCTCTCACTCACTCACTCCAAACACTCTCTCACTCACTCACTCCAAACACTCACTCCAAACACTCACTCACTCACTCCAAACACTCACTCCAAACACTCTCTCACTCACTCACTCCAAACACTCTCTCACTCACTCACTCCAAACACTCACTCACTCACTCCAAACACTCTCTCACTCACTCACTCACTCCAAACACTCTCTCACTCACTCACTCCAAACACTCTCTCACTCACTCACTCCAAACACTCTCTCACTCACTCACTCCAAACACTCACTCCAAACACTCACTCACTCACTCCAAACACTCACTCCAAACACTCACTCACTCACTCCAAACACTCACTCACTCACTCACTCCAAACACTCACTCCAAACACTCACTCACTCACTCCAAACACTCACTCACTCACTCACTCCAAACACTCACTCCAAACACTCTCTCACTCACTCACTCCAAACACTCACTCACTCACTCCAAACACTCACTCCAAACACTCTCTCACTCACTCACTCCAAACACTCACTCACTCACTCCAAACACTCACTCCAAACACTCTCTCACTCACTCACTCCAAACACTCACTCACTCACTCCAAACACTCTCTCACTCACTCCATACACTCACTCACTCACTCAAAATGTTTTGGTTGATTTTTAAGACATTAACTGAAGAGGACCAGTGAAACATCCTCACAACTCAGTTCTCATAATATTTCACAATATAAGTGAGGATTTTTGGCCATCGCAAGTTTAGACAAACCTGTACACACACACTCACAGAGTAAAAAACACAACATCCCTGAATCAAAAACCCTCTCCATCCAGAAACTTACAGGCTTAAAAACAATGCTTTGCATTAATCTGTATATTTCTATAGAGCACTATAGAAATAAAGCTGACCAATTGTGAAAATTACTAGCACGTTTTTGAGTAAAGCTTTTTCAGAGCATTCAGAGTTTAGTATATGGTTGCGTAATGACGATCTGTAATGCTAATATGTCGTGTCACCGTAAACACACACATCTGATCAATCGCTCCGAGCGTCGACAGACTTCAGTTCCTCTTCGACACTACAGTTAATCGATGAGGTCATCCTGCAGCTGCACTTCTCCACGGAAACCAACTACATTACACACACGCATATTGGGGAATAAATCTTTTGCAGCACACTCTACGCATTAATAAAACATCCATCCATTAGCACTGGTTTCTGTAGAAATGTGAGCCTAATCTAATGATCAGTGCGAAGGCCTGCGGGTCGAGATCATTCTCTCGCTCACACACACACGGACCAGTAAAGCCATTTACTGCACGACTACCTGAGAAAGAGTGTAATTATATGCGTCTGATGGATGTGGAGGTCTATCGTGAGGGTTTGTGGCCAGCAGATGTATTTAAAAATTGTGCACAAACTACTAGAACACACATATTTCAGTTATTTTTGAGAACCGTTTCCATTGGCGTCACAGAAGCTACAGGTTTATCATTATGTAGCCGTTATGGTGTGTTCATATCATGCTGCTAAGTACGCAAGAGTATTTCCATAGCAACATGTGTGACATCACCACTGACATATTAGTTGAGCTTTCAGAAATGTATTTGGTTTACAGAAGATGTGGGTCATTCATTCAATAACTGCAGCGACAGACGCTCTAAATCAACATCATTCCACACAAATCTAGATAACTCACAATAGCAATATGCAGTAGTACTCAATAAGCATGTGCCTTTACAGTTTCTATTGATCTTTGTTAAGGTTAGTTGAAAAAAATGCAACTGTTTTTAATAATGTATTATTAACTGTTGAAATTAACATTAATTCCACTTAACAAATCCTGTATAACAATTTTTTTATTATTGGTTAATTTTAACTAGGGATGCACGATATATCGGCCACAATATTGGTACGGGCCGATATGTTCATTTTTAATATTATCGGTATCGGTACGAAAAGAAAATTTGGCCGATATCTTAAAGCCGACAAATAATGTATTGGAAATGGTGACAATTCAGATGCACACTGTTCTGGGTTTAAATAGTTTGGAATCACTTCAAAAAGAAAAATACAGTCATATCGGATAGTTAAAATTATAACGAGAACATCATTATAATTGCGTGGATTGAACATGGCTTTTAATGGCGAGACTTTAGCTTTTGTAATCAGTCTTGCAAAAATCATATAAAAATTTGGATTTAGATTTATCGGCCAAAATATCAGTTATCGGCTTTTAAATATAAAGAATTATCGGTTATCGTTATCGGCGCATGGAACCCTTATGTTAAAGTTTTACCGAAATCGATTAAAACATAACTTGAAAATAAGTTTTAGTAAAATAGAATTTAAATATCATATTATAACTTATTTTTTAAGTTTAACCCTCTGGTGTGTCTGTTAAAAATAACAGATTTTTTTTTTCAATGAAATGATTGTATTTAGTTATATTTTTATTTAATATTTTTAGGGGATTTTATGGTACTAAATAATATTTAAGCAGTAGGTATAATCCATTAATTCACTTTTTGAGTGAACTTTGAATTTAAATGGTCATAAATCTTTAAATCTTCCCTTAATTTTTGTCTCTTTTAACGACGACACTTGGCAGATTATTTGCTAAAGTTTTTAAAAAAAAGTTATATAATTTATGAAAAATGCACAAAAATACTATTTACAATTTTTATACGAAATATATATTTTCAAAACAGGTTTTACTCTAAAACTGGGAGAAAATCTAAACAAGCTGTTTTCCGCATGTGAGTCTGATATCTCAGTAAATGAGTGTTCGGCTGCAGTACCGAACGCTTCCACTGGAGGAAACTCGACTCACATTCGTTTATAATGCGTCATTCCTGACCGCGAGGAGCACAAGTGTGACTATTTATTACAGGACCATTTAACCTTTTCGAATCATGTCCATGATTTTTGTGTGCGTGTTCACACAGCAACTGCCAAAACCTTTATCAAGTTTCGTACAATTTCAATAGAGTAAAAAATTCTACAAAAATACATTTTCCGGTTAAAAACGAGACGAGAGATAAACGTTAGGTTTAAGTTATTTATGTTTTCATAAATAGATTTAAAAACGTTACGCTATTGTAAACATTACTGTTTTTACAATTAATATAATATTTAGCTATTCAATTCTAATTTCTACTTTTAAAAAAAACCCATTGACTTTCATTGCATGGACAAAAAAAAAACAACAGATTCAGGTTTGGAACGACATGAGGAGTAAATGATGACAGAATGATCATTTTTAGGTGAAAATACTACAATCTAAACTCTACAATAGTAATGAGCTCTATATGGCAAGTCTTTCCTTCATTGGCTCCACCCACTTTTTATGCAACTCACACTGATTGGGCAGTTGTGATGTCATGCTGATGATTGACAGATACGCTTGGTCATCCCCCTTGTCCCTGCTGGTGTCCTCCAGATGACACTGATTAGTGATTAATTACACTGACCTTTGACCTCTGCTCCAGTGTAGACCATTTAAAACCACAAAACTGCTGTGTTAATAATCATAGTACAACAAAAAATAATAACATCTCAGAATCTTGGCAAGAACAGCTGTTACTCTAAGTTCTAGTAAATATGTATTTGCGTATCAGGTCAAAGGTCAGGAGCAGGAACGAGGGAGGCGTTTATGAGAACATGATGACAAAGGATGACGCGGCGATTTGACGAGCCAGTGTTTTATCATGGCTCTTACCAGGACCGAAATCCTCACGCGTTTGTGCGGCCGGGAGTCAGGAGAACCTGTGAGCTCCACGTTATTATTCTTACAGGAGGAAAAGAAATAGCAACACACACACACACACACAGAACACGATTACCCTCATATTACACACAATAATGAGTAAAACATCACAGCAACGGCTCGCAACTACAGAGATGAGATTTACCTGTAGCAGGATGTGTGTGTGTGTGTGTGTGTGTGTGTGTGTGTCTCACCTCCATCACATCTGTCTGAGGTCGAACACACAGCAGATTCTTTAAGCCCATGCCAGATTCATGAGGACCTGACGAACACAGAGAAAACACAATACACCACTAATTAATGCACAATTATTTCAAGTTTCCACTCAATATTACAAGGTCTCTTCACTCTTGGCAATTTATTATCAAATGTGTATATCTCAACTCTTTTTTTTTTTTATGAAACGTATCCATTTTCAAGTGTAAATAAAAAATAATGCAATTTATTTTTTGTTTAAAAGCACAAGGATATATTGTACGTCAACAACAAAATATATAATAACCATGAAAGTTTTGTGAAAATCATCAAAAATGCAAGAGGTGGAGTTAATTACCCCATAAAGCTTTTCTAATTAGTTTTATATTAATCAACATGAGATCAAAACTGACCTTATTGACTTTAGCAATGAATGTTCCTGGTGTTAAAAATCATAATCTTTTTTTATCATAATCTAAAAGTTTTTTTACATTTATGCTGACATAACCAATGCTGCAAATCATAATACTAAAACATATCAACCAGTAATAAATGACGCCCATTTTTCAAAATCCAATAAATTAAATAATGATAGCTACAAAGTTTTCACTGAACTCCATTTTAACATTTGTTTTTTACTTAAATATACATTATTTTACAAGAGTTCGACGTCTGGAGTGGATATTTGTTTTTAACGACAGTGCAAGATCCATTAAAGCTGCAGTGTGTAATTTATTAAACAAAAGAAGAAATAGATTACTCTGGGAATATTACTACTGTACTGTGAAATAACAATTGAGTAAAATAACGTGTATATTTGTAAAAATTTGAATACTAATATTTATGTGATGTCATCGAGAGAGCAGAGAGTAGTCAGTTAAGCAATGAGCTTAGAAATTAGGTTTACTTAATTATTCAGTAATGTGATGAATACACTTTTATGATGAATAGATGCACTTTTATGATGGACAGATGTTCTTTTATGATGGACAGATGCACTTTTATGATGGACAGATGCACTTTTATGATGGACAGATGCACTTTTATGATGAACAGATGTTCTTTTATGATGGACAGATGCACTTTTATGATGGACAGATGTTCTTTTATGATGGACAGATGCACTTTTATGATGGACAGATGCACTTTTATGATGGACAGATGCACTTTTATGATGAACAGATGTTCTTTTATGATGGACAGATGCACTTTTATGATGGACAGATGCACTTTTATGATGGACAGATGTTCTTTTATGATGGATAGATTCACTTTTATGATGGACAGATGTTCTTTTATGATGGATAGATGCACTTTTATGATGGAGAGATGTACTTTTATGATGGACAGATGCACTTTTATGATGGACAGATGTACTTTTATGATGGACAGATGTTCTTTTATGATGGACAGATGCACTTTTATGATGGACAGATGTTCTTTTATGATGGATAGATTCACTTTTATGATGGACAGATGTTCTTTTATGATGGAAAGATGCACTTTTATGATGGATAGATTCACTTTTATGATGGATAGATGCACTTTTATGATGGACAGATGTTCTTTTATGATGATAGATGCACTTTTATGATGGATAGATGCACTTTTATGATGGACATATGCACTTTTATGATGGATAGATGCACTTTTATGATGGACAGATGCACTTTTATGATGGACAGATGTACTTTTATGATGGACAGATGTTCTTTTATGATGGACAGATGCACTTTTATGATGGACAGATGTTCTTTTATGATGGATAGATGCACTTTTATGATGGACAGATGTACTTTTATGATGGACAGATGTACTTTTATGATGGATAGATGCACTTTTATGATGGAAAGATGCACTTTTATGATGGACAGATGTACTTTTATGATGGACAGATGTTCTTTTATGATGGATAGATTCACTTTTATGATGGACAGATGTTCTTTTATGATGGATAGATTCACTTTTATGATGGACAGATGTTCTTTTATGATGGATAGATGCACTTTTATGATGGACAGATGTTCTTTTATGATGGACAGATGCACTTTTATGATGGACAGATGCACTTTTATGATGGATAGATTCACTTTTATGATGGACAGATGTTCTTTTATGATGGACAGATGTACTTTTATGATGGACAGATGTTCTTTTATGATGAACAGATGCACTTTTATGATGGATAGATGCACTTTTATGATGGACAGATGCACTTTTATGATGGACAGATGCACTTTTATGATGAACAGATGTTCTTTTATGATGGACAGATGCACTTTTATGATGGATAGATGCACTTTTATGATGGACAGATGCACTTTTATGATGGACAGATGCACTTTTATGATGAACAGATGTTCTTTTATGATGGACAGATGCTCTTTTATGATGGATAGATTCACTTTTATGATGAACAGATGTTCTTTTATGATGGACAGATGCACTTTTATGATGGACAGATGCTCTTTTATGATGGATAGATTCACTTTTATGATGGACAGATGTACTTTTATGATGGACAAGATGCACTTTTATGATGAACAGATGTTCTTTTATGATGAACAGATGTTCTTTTATGATGAACAGATGTTCTTTTATGATGAACAGATGTTCTTTTATGATGGATAGATGCACTTTTATGATGGACAGATGTACTTTTATGATGGACAGATGCACTTTTATGATGAACAGATGTTCTTTTATGATGAACAGATGTTCTTTTATGATGGATAGATTCACTTTATGATGGACAGATGTTCTTTTATGATGGATAGATGCACTTTTATGATGGACAGATGTACTTTTATGATGGACAGATGCACTTTTATGATGGACAGACGTACTTTTATGATGGACAGATGCACTTTTATGATGGATAGATTCACTTTTATGATGGACAGATGTTCTTTTATGATGAACAGATGTTTTTTATGATGGACAGATGCCTTTTATGATGGACAGATGTTCTTTTATGATGAACAGATGTCTTTTATGATGGACAGATGTTCTTTTATGATGGACAGATGTACTTTTATGATGGACAGATGTTCTTTTATGATGAACAGATGTTCTTTTATGATGGACAGATGCACTTTTATGATGGATAGATGCACTTTT